>OX392419.1:0-50000 GCA_947623395.1 Synanthedon tipuliformis | reverse complement strand
TAGGTTAGGTTAGGTTAGGTTAGGTTAGGTTAGGTTAGGTTAGGTTAGGTTAGGTTAGGTTAGGTTAGGTTAGGTTAGGTTAGGTTAGGTTAGGTTAGGTTAGGTTAGGTTAGGTTAGGTTAGGTTAGGTTAGGTTAGGTTAGGTTAGGTTAGGTTAGGTTAGGTTAGGTTAGGTTAGGTTAGGTTAGGTTAGGTTAGGTTAGGTTAGGTTAGGTTAGGTTAGGTTAGGTTAGGTTAGGTTAGGTTAGGTTAGGTTAGGTTAGGTTAGGTTAGGTTAGGTTAGGTTAGGTTAGGTTAGGTTAGGTTAGGTTAGGTTAGGTTAGGTTAGGTTAGGTTAGGTTAGGTTAGGTTAGGTTAGGTTAGGTTAGGTTAGGTTAGGTTAGGTTAGGTTAGGTTAGGTTAGGTTAGGTTAGGTTAGGTTAGGTTAGGTTAGGTTAGGTTAGGTTAGGTTAGGTTAGGTTAGGTTAGGTTAGGTTAGGTTAGGTTAGGTTAGGTTAGGTTAGGTTAGGTTAGGTTAGGTTAGGTTAGGTTAGGTTAGGTTAGGTTAGGTTAGGTTAGGTTAGGTTAGGTTAGGTTAGGTTAGGTTAGGTTAGGTTAGGTTAGGTTAGGTTAGGTTAGGTTAGGTTAGGTTAGGTTAGGTTAGGTTAGGTTAGGTTAGGTTAGGTTAGGTTAGGTTAGGTTAGGTTGGTGCAGATGATGACCGGACACGGGTGCTTCGGTCATTATCTGCACCGAATAAAGAGGGAGGACTCGCCGCGGTGCTACCACTGCGGCGACCCAGACGATACGGCCGAGCACACGCTCCAGGTGTGCCCGGAGTCCCCAGCGTCACGAGCTAGAAGTGGCGCTGGGTGGAGCTGATGTCACACTGCCAAACATGGTCGAAGCCATGCTTGGCAGTGTGGCCACTTGGAAAACAGTTGCCGCCTTCTGCGGATATATAATGTCGCAGAAGGAGGCAGCTGAGAGGGAGCGAGAGGAAGAGGCCGGTCTCGCTTCCCTCAGACGTAGGCGGCGGGGCAGGAGAAGGCGGGCATACCAAGCCCGTCTTTGAATGTCCCAGGGGACCTGCGCACATAGCTGGCCAGCTATGTGTGCCTGCACTAGGTCCCACCGTCTGGGGATTGCCTGGGTGTCTCCGGGCAATCCTCCGTTGGCGTTAGCCTAGCCGGTCGGCTAGACTGCCCTGGAGTGGATCGGAGTTTGGTGCCTCGGCAGAACCCGGTTCACTCCGTTCACAGGGCAAGGAGGCACCGGGGAGTTTTAGTGGGTATTCCCAGTGCCGCTATGATCAGGTGCTGGGCGACCCCCACATATCCCTACCGTCTAGCCAGCGGTAGGGAATCTGTAAGCGGATTACTCCTCGTCAAAAAAAAAAAAAAAAAAAGGTTAGGTTAGGTTAGGTTAGGTTAGGTTAGGTTAGGTTAGGTTAGGTTAGGTTAGGTTAGGTTAGGTTAGGTTAGGTTAGGTTAGGTTAGGTTAGGTTAGGTTAGGTTAGGTTAGGTTAGGTTAGGTTAGGTTAGGTTAGGTTAGGTTAGGTTAGGTTAGGTTAGGTTAGGTTAGGTTAGGTTAGGTTAGGTTAGGTTAGGTTAGGTTAGGTTAGGTTAGGTTAGGTTAGGTTAGGTTAGGTTAGGTTAGGTTAGGTTAGGTTAGGTTAGGTTAGGTTAGGTTAGGTTAGGTTAGGTTAGGTTAGGTTAGGTTAGGTTAGGTTAGGTTAGGTTAGGTTAGGTTAGGTTAGGTTAGGTTAGGTTAGGTTAGGTTAGGTTAGGTTAGGTTAGGTTAGGTTAGGTTAGGTTAGGTTAGGTTAGGTTAGGTTAGGTTAGGTTAGGTTAGGTTAGGTTAGGTTAGGTTAGGTTAGGTTAGGTTAGGTTAGGTTAGGTTAGGTTAGGTTAGGTTAGGTTAGGTTAGGTTAGGTTAGGTTAGGTTAGGTTAGGTTAGGTTAGGTTAGGTTAGGTTAGGTTAGGTTAGGTTAGGTTAGGTTAGGTTAGGTTAGGTTAGGTTAGGTTAGGTTAGGTTAGGTTAGGTTAGGTTAGGTTAGGTTAGGTTAGGTTAGGTTAGGTTAGGTTAGGTTAGGTTAGGTTAGGTTAGGTTAGGTTAGGTTAGGTTAGGTTAGGTTAGGTTAGGTTAGGTTAGGTTAGGTTAGGTTAGGTTAGGTTAGGTTAGGTTAGGTTAGGTTAGGTTAGGTTAGGTTAGGTTAGGTTAGGTTAGGTTAGGTTAGGTTAGGTTAGGTTAGGTTAGGTTAGGTTAGGTTAGGTTAGGTTAGGTTAGGTTAGGTTAGGTTAGGTTAGGTTAGGTTAGGTTAGGTTAGGTTAGGTTAGGTTAGGTTAGGTTAGGTTAGGTTAGGTTAGGTTAGGTTAGGTTAGGTTAGGTTAGGTTAGGTTAGGTTAGGTTAGGTTAGGTTAGGTTAGGTTAGGTTAGGTTAGGTTAGGTTAGGTTAGGTTAGGTTAGGTTAGGTTAGGTTAGGTTAGGTTAGGTTAGGTTAGGTTAGGTTAGGTTAGGTTAGGTTAGGTTAGGTTAGGTTAGGTTAGGTTAGGTTAGGTTAGGTTAGGTTAGGTTAGGTTAGGTTAGGTTAGGTTAGGTTAGGTTAGGTTAGGTTAGGTTAGGTTAGGTTAGGTTAGGTTAGGTTAGGTTAGGTTAGGTTAGGTTAGGTTAGGTTAGGTTAGGTTAGGTTAGGTTAGGTTAGGTTAGGTTAGGTTAGGTTAGGTTAGGTTAGGTTAGGTTAGGTTAGGTTAGGTTAGGTTAGGTTAGGTTAGGTTAGGTTAGGTTAGGTTAGGTTAGGTTAGGTTAGGTTAGGTTAGGTTAGGTTAGGTTAGGTTAGGTTAGGTTAGGTTAGGTTAGGTTAGGTTAGGTTAGGTTAGGTTAGGTTAGGTTAGGTTAGGTTAGGTTAGGTTAGGTTAGGTTAGGTTAGGTTAGGTTAGGTTAGGTTAGGTTAGGTTAGGTTAGGTTAGGTTAGGTTAGGTTAGGTTAGGTTAGGTTAGGTTAGGTTAGGTTAGGTTAGGTTAGGTTAGGTTAGGTTAGGTTAGGTTAGGTTAGGTTAGGTTAGGTTAGGTTAGGTTAGGTTAGGTTAGGTTAGGTTAGGTTAGGTTAGGTTAGGTTAGGTTAGGTTAGGTTAGGTTAGGTTAGGTTAGGTTAGGTTAGGTTAGGTTAGGTTAGGTTAGGTTAGGTTAGGTTAGGTTAGGTTAGGTTAGGTTAGGTTAGGTTAGGTTAGGTTAGGTTAGGTTAGGTTAGGTTAGGTTAGGTTAGGTTAGGTTAGGTTAGGTTAGGTTAGGTTAGGTTAGGTTAGGTTAGGTTAGGTTAGGTTAGGTTAGGTTAGGTTAGGTTAGGTTAGGTTAGGTTAGGTTAGGTTAGGTTAGGTTAGGTTAGGTTAGGTTAGGTTAGGTTAGGTTAGGTTAGGTTAGGTTAGGTTAGGTTAGGTTAGGTTAGGTTAGGTTAGGTTAGGTTAGGTTAGGTTAGGTTAGGTTAGGTTAGGTTAGGTTAGGTTAGGTTAGGTTAGGTTAGGTTAGGTTAGGTTAGGTTAGGTTAGGTTAGGTTAGGTTAGGTTAGGTTAGGTTAGGTTAGGTTAGGTTAGGTTAGGTTAGGTTAGGTTAGGTTAGGTTAGGTTAGGTTAGGTTAGGTTAGGTTAGGTTAGGTTAGGTTAGGTTAGGTTAGGTTAGGTTAGGTTAGGTTAGGTTAGGTTAGGTTAGGTTAGGTTAGGTTAGGTTAGGTTAGGTTAGGTTAGGTTAGGTTAGGTTAGGTTAGGTTAGGTTAGGTTAGGTTAGGTTAGGTTAGGTTAGGTTAGGTTAGGTTAGGTTAGGTTCGATGCCCTGGTTCTGTCCCAGGTGCATCGGCATCGGGTCGCCGCTAGGGCCCTCGGAGAAAGACCCGTTGCCGAGGACGTGCAACGGGTCCGTGCAGAGGCCCATGAGAGGGCCATCGATGATTGGAGTGAGGCACTAATCAATCCCACCGCCGGTCACCGGACGATCATAGCGATTCGTCCGGTGTTGGAGGACTGGGTGAGGCGCCAAAAAGGCTGCCTCACCTTCCACATGGTGCAGATGATGACCGGACACGGGTGCTTCGGTCATTATCTGCACCGCATAAAAAGGGAGGAGTCGCCGCGGTGCCACCACTGCGGCGACCCCGACGATACGGCCGAGCACACGCTCCAGGTGTGCCCGGCCTGGAGTCCCCAGCGTCACGAGCTAGAAGTGGCGCTGGGTGGAGTGGACGTCACACTGCCAAACATGGTCGTAGCCATGCTTGGCAGTGTGGCCATCTGGAAAGCAGCTGCCGCCTTCTGCGGATATGTAATGTCGCAGAAGGAGGCAGCTGAGAGGGAGCGAGAGGAAGCGGCCGGTCTCGCTTCCCTCAGACGTAGGCGGCGGGGCAGGAGAAGGCGGGCATACCAAGCCCGTCTTTGAATGTCCCAGGGGACCTGCGCACATAGCTGGCCAGCTATGTGTGCCTGCACTAGGTCCCACCGTCTGGGGATTGCCTGGGTGTCTCCGGGCAATCCTCCGTTGGCGTTAGCCTAGCCAGTCGGCTAGACTGCCCTGGAGTGGATCGGAGTTTGGTGCCTCGGCAGAACCCGGTTCACTCCGTTCACAGGGCAAGGAGGCACCGGGGAGTTTTAGTGGGTATTCCCAGTGCCGCTATGATTAGGTGCTGGGCGACCCCCACATATCCTTACCGTCTAGCCAGCGGTAGGGAATCTGTAAGCGGATTACTCCTCGTCAAAAAAAAAAAAAAAAAAGGTTAGGTTAGGTTAGGTTAGGTTAGGTTAGGTTAGGTTAGGTTAGGTTAGGTTAGGTTAGGTTAGGTTAGGTTAGGTTAGGTTAGGTTAGGTTAGGTTAGGTTAGGTTAGGTTAGGTTAGGTTAGGTTAGGTTAGGTTAGGTTAGGTTAGGTTAGGTTAGGTTAGGTTAGGTTAGGTTAGGTTAGGTTAGGTTAGGTTAGGTTAGGTTAGGTTAGGTTAGGTTAGGTTAGGTTAGGTTAGGTTAGGTTAGGTTAGGTTAGGTTAGGTTAGGTTAGGTTAGGTTAGGTTAGGTTAGGTTAGGTTAGGTTAGGTTAGGTTAGGTTAGGTTAGGTTAGGTTAGGTTAGGTTAGGTTAGGTTAGGTTAGGTTAGGTTAGGTTAGGTTAGGTTAGGTTAGGTTAGGTTAGGTTAGGTTAGGTTAGGTTAGGTTAGGTTAGGTTAGGTTAGGTTAGGTTAGGTTAGGTTAGGTTAGGTTAGGTTAGGTTAGGTTAGGTTAGGTTAGGTTAGGTTAGGTTAGGTTAGGTTAGGTTAGGTTAGGTTAGGTTAGGTTAGGTTAGGTTAGGTTAGGTTAGGTTAGGTTAGGTTAGGTTAGGTTAGGTTAGGTTAGGTTAGGTTAGGTTAGGTTAGGTTAGGTTAGGTTAGGTTAGGTTAGGTTAGGTTAGGTTAGGTTAGGTTAGGTTAGGTTAGGTTAGGTTAGGTTAGGTTAGGTTAGGTTAGGTTAGGTTAGGTTAGGTTAGGTTAGGTTAGGTTAGGTTAGGTTAGGTTAGGTTAGGTTAGGTTAGGTTAGGTTAGGTTAGGTTAGGTTAGGTTAGGTTAGGTTAGGTTAGGTTAGGTTAGGTTAGGTTAGGTTAGGTTAGGTTAGGTTAGGTTAGGTTAGGTTAGGTTAGGTTAGGTTAGGTTAGGTTAGGTTAGGTTAGGTTAGGTTAGGTTAGGTTAGGTTAGGTTAGGTTAGGTTAGGTTAGGTTAGGTTAGGTTAGGTTAGGTTAGGTTAGGTTAGGTTAGGTTAGGTTAGGTTAGGTTAGGTTAGGTTAGGTTAGGTTAGGTTAGGTTAGGTTAGGTTAGGTTAGGTTAGGTTAGGTTAGGTTAGGTTAGGTTAGGTTAGGTTAGGTTAGGTTAGGTTAGGTTAGGTTAGGTTAGGTTAGGTTAGGTTAGGTTAGGTTAGGTTAGGTTAGGTTAGGTTAGGTTAGGTTAGGTTAGGTTAGGTTAGGTTAGGTTAGGTTAGGTTAGGTTAGGTTAGGTTAGGTTAGGTTAGGTTAGGTTAGGTTAGGTTAGGTTAGGTTAGGTTAGGTTAGGTTAGGTTAGGTTAGGTTAGGTTAGGTTAGGTTAGGTTAGGTTAGGTTAGGTTAGGTTAGGTTAGGTTAGGTTAGGTTAGGTTAGGTTAGGTTAGGTTAGGTTAGGTTAGGTTAGGTTAGGTTAGGTTAGGTTAGGTTAGGTTAGGTTAGGTTAGGTTAGGTTAGGTTAGGTTAGGTTAGGTTAGGTTAGGTTAGGTTAGGTTAGGTTAGGTTAGGTTAGGTTAGGTTAGGTTAGGTTAGGTTAGGTTAGGTTAGGTTAGGTTAGGTTAGGTTAGGTTAGGTTAGGTTAGGTTAGGTTAGGTTAGGTTAGGTTAGGTTAGGTTAGGTTAGGTTAGGTTAGGTTAGGTTAGGTTAGGTTAGGTTAGGTTAGGTTAGGTTAGGTTAGGTTAGGTTAGGTTAGGTTAGGTTAGGTTAGGTTAGGTTAGGTTAGGTTAGGTTAGGTTAGGTTAGGTTAGGTTAGGTTAGGTTAGGTTAGGTTAGGTTAGGTTAGGTTAGGTTAGGTTAGGTTAGGTTAGGTTAGGTTAGGTTAGGTTAGGTTAGGTTAGGTTAGGTTAGGTTAGGTTAGGTTAGGTTAGGTTAGGTTAGGTTAGGTTAGGTTAGGTTAGGTTAGGTTAGGTTAGGTTAGGTTAGGTTAGGTTAGGTTAGGTTAGGTTAGGTTAGGTTAGGTTAGGTTAGGTTAGGTTAGGTTAGGTTAGGTTAGGTTAGGTTAGGTTAGGTTAGGTTAGGTTAGGTTAGGTTAGGTTAGGTTAGGTTAGGTTAGGTTAGGTTAGGTTAGGTTAGGTTAGGTTAGGTTAGGTTAGGTTAGGTTAGGTTAGGTTAGGTTAGGTTAGGTTAGGTTAGGTTAGGTTAGGTTAGGTTAGGTTAGGTTAGGTTAGGTTAGGTTAGGTTAGGTTAGGTTAGGTTAGGTTAGGTTAGGTTAGGTTAGGTTAGGTTAGGTTAGGTTAGGTTAGGTTAGGTTAGGTTAGGTTAGGTTAGGTTAGGTTAGGTTAGGTTAGGTTAGGTTAGGTTAGGTTAGGTTAGGTTAGGTTAGGTTAGGTTAGGTTAGGTTAGGTTAGGTTAGGTTAGGTTAGGTTAGGTTAGGTTAGGTTAGGTTAGGTTAGGTTAGGTTAGGTTAGGTTAGGTTAGGTTAGGTTAGGTTAGGTTAGGTTAGGTTAGGTTAGGTTAGGTTAGGTTAGGTTAGGTTAGGTTAGGTTAGGTTAGGTTAGGTTAGGTTAGGTTAGGTTAGGTTAGGTTAGGTTAGGTTAGGTTAGGTTAGGTTAGGTTAGGTTAGGTTAGGTTAGGTTAGGTTAGGTTAGGTTAGGTTAGGTTAGGTTAGGTTAGGTTAGGTTAGGTTAGGTTAGGTTAGGTTAGGTTAGGTTAGGTTAGGTTAGGTTAGGTTAGGTTAGGTTAGGTTAGGTTAGGTTAGGTTAGGTTAGGTTAGGTTAGGTTAGGTTAGGTTAGGTTAGGTTAGGTTAGGTTAGGTTAGGTTAGGTTAGGTTAGGTTAGGTTAGGTTAGGTTAGGTTAGGTTAGGTTAGGTTAGGTTAGGTTAGGTTAGGTTAGGTTAGGTTAGGTTAGGTTAGGTTAGGTTAGGTTAGGTTAGGTTAGGTTAGGTTAGGTTAGGTTAGGTTAGGTTAGGTTAGGTTAGGTTAGGTTAGGTTAGGTTAGGTTAGGTTAGGTTAGGTTAGGTTAGGTTAGGTTAGGTTAGGTTAGGTTAGGTTAGGTTAGGTTAGGTTAGGTTAGGTTAGGTTAGGTTAGGTTAGGTTAGGTTAGGTTAGGTTAGGTTAGGTTAGGTTAGGTTAGGTTAGGTTAGGTTAGGTTAGGTTAGGTTAGGTTAGGTTAGGTTAGGTTAGGTTAGGTTAGGTTAGGTTAGGTTAGGTTAGGTTAGGTTAGGTTAGGTTAGGTTAGGTTAGGTTAGGTTAGGTTAGGTTAGGTTAGGTTAGGTTAGGTTAGGTTAGGTTAGGTTAGGTTAGGTTAGGTTAGGTTAGGTTAGGTTAGGTTAGGTTAGGTTAGGTTAGGTTAGGTTAGGTTAGGTTAGGTTAGGTTAGGTTAGGTTAGGTTAGGTTAGGTTAGGTTAGGTTAGGTTAGGTTAGGTTAGGTTAGGTTAGGTTAGGTTAGGTTAGGTTAGGTTAGGTTAGGTTAGGTTAGGTTAGGTTAGGTTAGGTTAGGTTAGGTTAGGTTAAAACAGTTGCCGCCTTCTGCGGATATATAATGTCGCAGAAGGAGGCAGCTGAGAGGGAGCGAGAGGAAGAGGCCGGTCTCGCCTCCCTCAGACGCAGGCGGCGGGGCAGGAGAAGGCGGGCATACCAAGCCCGTCTTTGAATGTCCCAGGGGACCTGCGCACATAGCTGGCCAGCTATGTGTGCCTGCACTAGGTCCCACCGTCTGGGGATTGCCTGGGTGTCTCCGGGCAATCCTCCGTTGGCGTTAGCCTAGCAAGTCGGCTAGGCTGCCCTGGAGTGGATCGGAGTTTGGTGCCTCGGCAGAACCCGGTTCACTCCGTTCACAGGGCAAGGAGGCACCGGGGAGTTTTAGTGGGTATTCCCAGTGCCGCTATGATCAGGTGCTGGGCGACCCCCACATATCCCTACCGTCTAGCCAGCGGTAGGGAATCTGTAAGCGGATTACTCCTCGTCAAAAAAAAAAAAAAAAAAAAAAAAAAGGTTAGGTTAGGTTAGGTTAGGTTAGGTTAGGTTAGGTTAGGTTAGGTTAGGTTAGGTTAGGTTAGGTTAGGTTAGGTTAGGTTAGGTTAGGTTAGGTTAGGTTAGGTTAGGTTAGGTTAGGTTAGGTTAGGTTAGGTTAGGTTAGGTTAGGTTAGGTTAGGTTAGGTTAGGTTAGGTTAGGTTAGGTTAGGTTAGGTTAGGTTAGGTTAGGTTAGGTTAGGTTAGGTTAGGTTAGGTTAGGTTAGGTTAGGTTAGGTTAGGTTAGGTTAGGTTAGGTTAGGTTAGGTTAGGTTAGGTTAGGTTAGGTTAGGTTAGGTTAGGTTAGGTTAGGTTAGGTTAGGTTAGGTTAGGTTAGGTTAGGTTAGGTTAGGTTAGGTTAGGTTAGGTTAGGTTAGGTTAGGTTAGGTTAGGTTAGGTTAGGTTAGGTTAGGTTAGGTTAGGTTAGGTTAGGTTAGGTTAGGTTAGGTTAGGTTAGGTTAGGTTAGGTTAGGTTAGGTTAGGTTAGGTTAGGTTAGGTTAGGTTAGGTTAGGTTAGGTTAGGTTAGGTTAGGTTAGGTTAGGTTAGGTTAGGTTAGGTTAGGTTAGGTTAGGTTAGGTTAGGTTAGGTTAGGTTAGGTTAGGTTAGGTTAGGTTAGGTTAGGTTAGGTTAGGTTAGGTTAGGTTAGGTTAGGTTAGGTTAGGTTAGGTTAGGTTAGGTTAGGTTAGGTTAGGTTAGGTTAGGTTAGGTTAGGTTAGGTTAGGTTAGGTTAGGTTAGGTTAGGTTAGGTTAGGTTAGGTTAGGTTAGGTTAGGTTAGGTTAGGTTAGGTTAGGTTAGGTTAGGTTAGGTTAGGTTAGGTTAGGTTAGGTTAGGTTAGGTTAGGTTAGGTTAGGTTAGGTTAGGTTAGGTTAGGTTAGGTTAGGTTAGGTTAGGTTAGGTTAGGTTAGGTTAGGTTAGGTTAGGTTAGGTTAGGTTAGGTTAGGTTAGGTTAGGTTAGGTTAGGTTAGGTTAGGTTAGGTTAGGTTAGGTTAGGTTAGGTTAGGTTAGGTTAGGTTAGGTTAGGTTAGGTTAGGTTAGGTTAGGTTAGGTTAGGTTAGGTTAGGTTAGGTTAGGTTAGGTTAGGTTAGGTTAGGTTAGGTTAGGTTAGGTTAGGTTAGGTTAGGTTAGGTTAGGTTAGGTTAGGTTAGGTTAGGTTAGGTTAGGTTAGGTTAGGTTAGGTTAGGTTAGGTTAGGTTAGGTTAGGTTAGGTTAGGTTAGGTTGGGGTGCTGAAATTTCTCGAAATTTCCGTATTTTAAATCGCAAATATCTCCGTTGTTAGTTGGTGTTTCCTAGCGTGTCGCATATCGTTTGAAGCCTTTTTGAAGGCTCTCTCGATTTGCCCACAGCAGTTGTTGTTGTTTGATTGTTATTAAGTTGTTTTTGTTGTTTTTTGTTTTTTCTGTTAGAAAATTTTTAGATAAAAGCCGCGATAAGTCCCGGTTCCCGTAGCCGGATCTTGTCGCGGTCTTAGGCTGAAAGTTGCCTCCCTGTGAGCTCTTTCAGCCAGTCTAGAAATTTTCTTTCATTTCTTTGTTGTTAAGTTTTTATTACTGTTTTTGTTGTTAGTTTTTTAAGAAAATTTGTTGTTATCGCTGATAACTTTGGTGCCAGCAGCCGGATCGCGTCGCGGGTTTGGGTTGAAAGAAGCCTCCTTGGAAGCTCTTTCACCCAATCCAAACCGGTTGTTGGTAACCCTTGTTATTCAGGAAATATTGTTGTTTTTGTTGTCTAGTTTTAAGGAAAATTGTTATTTTTGTTAATTGTGTGCTAACACCTTTGTTGTTTTGTCCCCCCTCTTGTAGGGGTGGACTCACCAACAAACTCGGAGGTCGGCAGGGCCATTTCGTGGCCCATGTCGGACTCCACGGAGACAAGCGGGCCAAGCCCGAAGGAGAAAACGGGGGCAACGAGGCTCCTGTACTCAAAGGTGTTGACCCGTTCGGCGACCCGCAAGCGGTCGGCCGTGAAGGAAGTGTCGGAGGACTCTAGGTCCTCCAACAAGTTTTTCGACCTGGCGTCCGGGTCGGAAGAGATGGAGGAGCTTGCGGAACCCTCAGTTCCGCTCAAATTCAAGAAGGGTAGTAAGGGCCGCGGCGGCAAGGCACTCGGCCACGACTTCGGTGTATCGCGAGCTCGCCGTGAACTGCAGAGTGTCTCGGACACAGACTCTGACAGGTCCGAGAGGACCTTCCGGTCTGCAAAGTCGTCGGCAGGCTCGCTAGAGCAGCTGACTCAAAAGGCTGAAGCTAGTGCAGCAGCTATACTTGAGGTTGTCCGCAAATCGGGCAACCTCAAAGGAACATCCCAAAGGGATATCAAGGAGAACACTCAATCCATCCTCGGAGTAGTAGAGGCGGTGGCGGCGCGCAAGTCATCTGACGAAAACCGGAGACTTCGCGCCGACAACAAAAGGCTCCGAGGACAAATTGATGCCCTCATACAGGAGGTGACGGCGCTCCGTAGGGCCTTTTCCGAAAGGCCCTTACCCGAAAGAACTTCAGCCGAGCACCAGGCTGTAGCACCGCCCCCTACAGTGGCTGACTCACAGTCACTGTCCAGGGCGGAATTCCTAGAGGCATTTTCCGCCCTGCAGGCGGAGCTCACAGCCCATGTAGGGGGCGTAGTTAACGCTCACCTGGATGGACTGGAGGTAGATGGGAGGCTCCTCCCTGCACGTCAACTCCGTCCTCCTCTAAGGGCGGACAAGAAACGGGAGGATCGCATAGCGTCCTCCCAGAATGAATCGGGGTCAACGCTTGCCCCGCCGGCGAACTTACCCAAAAAAGCGAGGGTGGTAAAAGCGGCCAAGCCCGTCTCTAAGGCTCCTGAGCCGCAGCCGGGGCGCTCGGCTGAGACTGAGCCCTGGTCCGAAGTGGTAAGGCGTAAGAAGCGCACCCCTGCCACTCCAGCCCCGAAAGCTGTGAAGGTGACCGCAAACAAGCTCCCCAAAGAGCATAAAAAGCTGGCGGTCGTTGTGGCCCTCAAACCCGAGGCCATCGAGAAGGGGGCCACATACAAAAAGGCCTTGGACAGGACCAAGGCCTCAGTTTCTTTGGACGCTTTGGGCATCGGTCCTGCCCAATTCCGCACGGGCGTAACGGGAGCCCGTATCCTCGAGCTGCCGAAAGAAACTACGCCCGTGCAGGCAGACAAGTTGGCTGCCCAAATAAGAGCCGTACTAGGGGACGATGCCAAAGTTACGCGCCCAGTAAAAACGGTCGACATCCGGATCAACGGGCTTGACGATTCGGTGTCGGCCGAAGAGGTGCAGTCGGCTCTGGCCCTAAGCACGGGCTGTCCTCCTGAGCACTTCAGGGTGGGGAAGGTCCACCCTGGAGCCAGAGGGGTGGGCTCGGCGTTCGCAACGTGCCCCGTTGAAGCCGCCAAAAAACTGGCGACCGGTGGAAGATTAACGGTTGGATGGAGTTCTGCCTCCATCCAACTGTTGGAACAGCGTCCCATGCGCTGTTACAAGTGCATGGGGCTTGGACATCCGGTCGTCAGATGTCCGTCTAAAAAGGATCGCAGCGGTCTCTGCTACCGCTGCGGGATCGACGGGCACTCCGCATTCGAGTGCGAGGCGGCTTATAGGTGCGCAGTATGTGCGGACGCCGGGCTCCCGGCCAATCACCGCATGGGGGGAATGAATTGCTCCCCCCCAGCTGTAAAGGGCCGTCTTACGGCCGTTAAGCCGACAGCCGTAGCCGGGGCCTCTGGCACTATCAGGGAGGAGCCAATGGACACCGTCAATGTCCAGTAGGCCCACTGCTAAGTTCCTCCAGGCGAATATTAACCACTCCGCTGGGGCACAGGATCTACTGTGTCAGTCCATGGCGGAGTGGGAGATTCACCTGGCGGTGGTGGCGGAGCCATACACGGTCCCCAATAATGCCAACTGGCTAGGGGACCTGGACGACTCCGCTGCTATAGCAGTGAGGCCTGGTGGTGAGGCTCCTCCCTTTTCCCTCAGGGAGAGAGGTGCGGGTTTCGTGGCAGCAAACTGGGGGAGAATGGTGGTCGTGTCGACCTACTTCTCCCCAAACCGCAGTCGGGCGGACTTCGAGTCCTTCCTGGCTGCGGTGGAGGGGGTGGTGAGGCGTGCGGCCCCACTCCCAGTTTTGGTGGCGGGAGACCTCAACGCCAAGTCCTCGGCGTGGGGGTCCTCCCGTACGGACGTGAGGGGGGGTATTCTGGAGTCCTGGGCGCTGGGCCTAGGGCTCCAGGTACTCAATCGTGGTACCTCTCCCACGTGCGTACGGTGGCAAGGTACGTCCATTGTGGACGTATCCTTTGCCACTGCCGCCCTTGCTGCCCAAACCCGTAGCTGGCGGGTCGAGGAAGATGTGGAGACCCTGTCGGACCACCTGTATGTCCGATATGAGGTCTCCACGCTGGCCCCCAGCGCGCCACAGCGTCGGGATCCTACGGCGGGTGTCGCCTTCCCCAGGTGGGCACTCGCCAAGCTCCGCCCGGATGTGGCGGAGGAGGCCGCGATGGTGAGGGAATGGTCGTCTCTCCCCCCTCACCTCGCAGGTGATCCCGACGGCATGGCAGACCATTTCGCGGACGACCTGCGGGAAGTCTGCAATGCTGCCATGCCTCTGTGGCGCCCTCCTCCCAAATGGAAGAAGGTCTACTGGTGGGCGCAGGAGATAGCTCTCCTGCGCACCACGTGTTTAGCGGCAAGGCGCGCCCTTCTTCGTTGCCGGAGGAGGCGTTCCAGGAGGACGCCTGACGAAGAGGTCCTCCTTCGTCAGGCGTACAGGGAGGCTCACAAGGCCCTGCAGAAGGGAATCTGCAGGGCCAAAGAAGAGGCGCACGAGCGCTTCCTGGCCCTCCTGGACGCCGACCCCTGGGGTCGTCCGTACAGGGTTGTGAGGGGGAAATTCGCATCGAGCTCCCCCTCGACAGCCAATCTTGGCCCGGAGCTGCTTGAAAAGGTCATGGGGTCCCTGTTCCCGACCCCTGGCCGATTCGAGCCCCCTCCCATGGAGCCTCCGGAACCACTCCCGGAGCTCGAGGTGGAGGGTCCTCCCGTCTCTGACGCGGAGTTTGAGGCGGTGAGGGAGCGGCTCCGGGGCAAGAAGACGGCCCCGGGACCAGACGGAGTCCCGGCCAAGGCCCTAGCAATCGCGCTAGGGCCTCTAGAGGAGAGATTCCGGGCGGTGATGAATGCATGCATCGCCCGGAAAAAGTTCCCGGCGAGATGGAAGGTGGGGCGTCTCTGCCTTCTCCGCAAGGAGGGACGCCCTGCCGACTCGCCGGCGGGGTACCGACCGGTGGTCCTGCTCGACGATTCCGGTAAAGCCATGGAAAGGATCATGGCTCGTCGGATCGTCGAGCATTTGGAAACGGAGGGGCCGAACTTGGACGAGCACCAGTTCGGCTTCCGCACCGGTCGGTCCACCGTGGATGCAGTGAGCCTCCTCAAGCGGTGGACTGAGGAGGCCACGGGCAGAGGGGAGGCTGTTGTTGCGGTGTCGCTCGACATCCGCAACGCCTTCAACAGCCTCCCCCACGAATGTATCAGGGCGGCACTTCGGTTCCACCGAGTGCCGTCCTACCTCTGCGCCCTCGTCAACGACTACCTCTCTGAACGGGTAGTGCTGTACGAGGGCGCAGACGGGAATGTTATGCGCCGGCCAGTGGCGGTCGGCGTACCGCAGGGGGCCGTCCTGGGCCCCCTATTGTGGAATTTGGGATATAATTGGGTCCTGCGAGGCAATCTCCTACCCAAAATGGAGATTGTCTGCTTTGCCGACGACACTCTCGTCGCGGCAAGAGCAAAGACGTGGGAGAAAGCAGAACGGCTTGCGTCGGTCGGCACCTCGTTGGTCGTCCGGCGCATCCGTCTGCTCGGATTGGAGGTGGCCCTAGACAAAACTAGGGCCATGGGTTTCCATCCCCCACGCCGCAGGATCCCGCCGGGGCTCCGCGTCCGAGTGGAGGGGGTCCGGATTCCGGTCGAGATGCATTTCAAATATCTCGGCCTAACTCTGGACCCCCGCTGGAACTTCGAGGAGCACTTCAAGCTCCTCGTTCCACGGCTTATTAACACCGCAGCCGCACTCGGACGGCTCCTCCCTAACCAGGGAGGACCCAATTCGGCGTGCCGTCGGCTTTACCATGGTGTGGTAAGGTCGATGGCACTCTACGGAGCCCCGGTCTGGGCGGAGTGCCTCACTCCTCGCACCCGGGCCCTCCTACGGAGGCCACAGAGGGTCATGGCGACCCGGGCCGTGCGGGCCTATCGCACGGTCAGCCACGGGGCTGCCTGCGTGCTAGCGGGTATGCTTCCGTGGGATGTCGATGCCCTGGTTCTGTCCCAGGTGCATCGGCATCGGGTCGCCGCCAGGGCCCTCGGAGAAAGACCCGTTGCCGAGGACGTGCAACGGGTCCGTGCAGAGGCCCATGAGAGGGCCATCGATGATTGGAGTGAGGCACTAAACAATCCCACCGCCGGTCACCGGACGATCATAGCTATTCGTCCGGTGTTGGAGGACTGGGTGAGGCGCCAAAAAGGCTGCCTCACCTTCCACATGGTGCAGATGATGACCGGACACGGGTGCTTCGGTCATTATCTGCACCGAATAAAGAGGGAGGACTCGCCGCGGTGCCACCACTGCGGCGACCCAGACGATACGGCCGAGCACACGCTCCAGGTGTGCCCGGCCTGGAGTCCCCAGCGTCACGAGCTAGAAGTGGCGCTGGGTGGAGCTGATGTCACACTGCCAAACATGATCGAAGCCATGCTTGGCAGTGTGGCCACTTGGAAAACAGTTGCCGCCTTCTGCGGATATATAATGTCGCAGAAGGAGGCAGCTGAGAGGGAGCGAGAGGAAGAGGCCGGTCTCGCTTCCCTCAGACGTAGGCGGCGGGGCAGGAGAAGGCGGGCATACCAAGCCCGTCTTTGAATGTCCCAGGGGACCTGCGCACATAGCTGGCCAGCTATGTGTGCCTGCACTAGGTCCCACCGTCTGGGGATTGCCTGGGTGTCTCCGGGCAATCCTCCGTTGGCGTTAGCCTAGCCGGTCGGCTAGACTGCCCTGGAGTGGATCGGAGTTTGGTGCCTCGGCAGAACCCGGTTCACTCCGTTCACAGGGCAAGGAGGCACCGGGGAGTTTTAGTGGGTATTCCCAGTGCCGCTATGATCAGGTGCTGGGCGACCCCCACATATCCCTACCGTCTAGCCAGCGGTAGGGAATCTGTAAGCGGATTACTCCTCGTCAAAAAAAAAAAAAAAAAAAAGGTTAGGTTAGGTTAGGTTAGGTTAGGTTAGGTTAGGTTCCAGGAGGACGCCTGACGAAGAGGTCCTCCTTCGTCAGGCGTACAGGGAGGCTCACAAGGCCCTGCAGAAGGGAATCTGCAGGGCCAAAGAAGAGGCGCACGAGCGCTTCCTGGCCCTCCTGGACGCCGACCCCTGGGGTCGTCCGTACAGGGTTGTGAGGGGGAAATTCGCATCGAGCTCCCCCTCGACAGCCAATCTTGGCCCGGAGCTGCTTGAAAAGGTCATGGGGTCCCTGTTTCCGACCCCTGGCCGATTCGAGCCCCCTCCCATGGAGCCTCCGGAACCACTCCCGGAGCTCGAGGTGGAGGGTCCTCCCGTCTCAGATGCGGAGTTTGAGGCGGTGAGGGAGCGGCTCCGGGGCAAGAAGACGGCCCCGGGACCAGACGGAGTCCCGGCCAAGGCCCTAGCAATTGCGCTAGGGCCTCTTGAGGAGAGATTCCGGGCGGTCATGAACGCATGCATCGCCCGGAAAAGTTTCCCGGCGAGATGGAAGGTGGGGCGACTCTGCCTTCTCCGCAAGGAGGGCCGCCCTGCCGACTCGCCGGCGGGGTACCGACCGGTGGTCCTGCTCGACGATTCCGGCAAAGCCATGGAAAGGATTATGGCTCGTCGGATCGTCGAGCATCTGGAAACGGAGGGGCCGAACCTGGATGATCACCAGTTCGGCTTCCGCACCGGTCGGTCCACGGTCGACGCGGTGAGCCTCCTCAAGCGGTGGACTGAGGAGGCCTCCGGCAGAGGGGAGGCTGTTGTTGCGGTGTCGCTCGACATCCGCAACGCCTTCAACAGCCTCCCCCACGAATGTATCAGGGCGGCACTTCGGTTCCACCGAGTGCCGTCCTACCTCTGCGCCCTCGTCAACGACTACCTCTCTGAACGGGTAGTGCTGTACGAGGGCGCAGACGGGAAAGTTATACGCCGGCCGGTGGCGGTCGGCGTACCGCAGGGGGCCGTTCTTGGCCCCCTTTTGTGGAATTTGGGGTTTAATTGGGTCCTGCGAGGCAATCTCTTACCCAAAATGGAGATTGTCTGCTTTGCCGACGACACTCTCGTCGCGGCAAGAGCAAAGACGTGGGAGAAAGCAGAGCGGCTTGCGTCGGCCGGCACCTCGTTGGTCGTCCGGCGCATCCGCCTGCTCGGATTGGAGGTGGCCCTAGACAAAACTAGGGCCATGGGTTTCCATCCCCCACGCCGCAGGATCCCGCCGGGGCTCCATGTCCGAGTGGAGGGGGTCCGGATTCCGGTCGAGATGCATTTCAAGTATCTCGGCCTAACTCTGGACCCCCGCTGGAACTTTGAGGAGCATTTTAAGCTCCTCGTTCCACGGCTTATTAAGACCGCAGCCGCACTCGGACGGCTCCTCCCTAACCAGGGAGGACCCAACTCGTCGTGCCGTCGGCTTTACCATGGTGTGGTAAGGTCGATGGCACTCTACGGAGCCCCGGTCTGGGCGGAGTGCCTCACTCCCCGCACCCGGGCCCTCTTACGGAGGCCACAGAGGGTCATGGCGACCCGGGCCGTGCGGGCTTATCGCACGGTCAGCCACGGGGCTGCCTGCGTGCTAGCGGGCACGCTTCCGTGGGATGTCGATGCCCTGGTTCTGTCCCAGGTGCATCGGCATCGGGTCGCCGCTAGGGCCCTCGGAGAAAGACCCGTTGCCGAGGACGTGCAACGGGTCCGTGCAGAGGCCCATGAGAGGGCCATTGAAGATTGGAGTGAGGCACTACTCAACCCCACCGCCGGTCACCGGACGATCCTGGCGATCCGTCCGGTGTTGGAGGAATGGGTGAGGCGCCAAAAAGGCTGCCTCACCTTCCACATGGTGCAGATGATGACCGGACACGGGTGCTTCGGTCATTATCTGCACCGCATAAAAAGGGAGGAGTCGCCGCGGTGCCACCACTGCGGCGACCCCGACGACACGGCCGAGCACACGCTCCAGGTGTGCCCGGCCTGGAGTCCCCAGCGCCGGGAGTTGGAAGTGGCGCTGGGTGGAGTGGACGTCACACTGCCAAACATGGTCGAAGCCATGCTTGGCAGTGTGGCCACTTGGAAAACAGTTGCCGCCTTCTGCGGATATATAATGTCGCAGAAGGAGGCAGCTGAGAGGGAGCGAGAGGAAGAGGCCGGTCTCGCCTCCCTCAGACGTAGGCGGCGGGGCAGGAGAAGGCGGGCATACCAAGCCCGTCTTTGAATGTCCCAGGGGACCTGCGCACATAGCTGGCCAGCTATGTGTGCCTGCACTAGGTCCCACCGTCTGGGGATTGCCTGGGTGTCTCCGGGCAATCCTCCGTTGGCGTTAGCCTAGCAAGTCGGCTAGGCTGCCCTGGAGTGGATCGGAGTTTGGTGCCTCGGCAGAACCCGGTTCACTCCGTTCACAGGGCAAGGAGGCACCGGGGAGTTTTAGTGGGTATTCCCAGTGCCGCTATGATCAGGTGCTGGGCGACCCCCACATATCCCTACCGTCTAGCCAGCGGTAGGGAATCTGTAAGCGGATTACTCCTCGTCAAAAAAAAAAAAAAAAAAAAAAAAAAGGTTAGGTTAGGTTAGGTTAGGTTAGGTTAGGTTAGGTTAGGTTAGGTTAGGTTAGGTTAGGTTAGGTTAGGTTAGGTTAGGTTAGGTTAGGTTAGGTTAGGTTAGGTTAGGTTAGGTTAGGTTAGGTTAGGTTAGGTTAGGTTAGGTTAGGTTAGGTTAGGTTAGGTTAGGTTAGGTTAGGTTAGGTTAGGTTAGGTTAGGTTAGGTTAGGTTAGGTTAGGTTAGGTTAGGTTAGGTTAGGTTAGGTTAGGTTAGGTTAGGTTAGGTTAGGTTAGGTTAGGTTAGGTTAGGTTAGGTTAGGTTAGGTTAGGTTAGGTTAGGTTAGGTTAGGTTAGGTTAGGTTAGGTTAGGTTAGGTTAGGTTAGGTTAGGTTAGGTTAGGTTAGGTTAGGTTAGGTTAGGTTAGGTTAGGTTAGGTTAGGTTAGGTTAGGTTAGGTTAGGTTAGGTTAGGTTAGGTTAGGTTAGGTTAGGTTAGGTTAGGTTAGGTTAGGTTAGGTTAGGTTAGGTTAGGTTAGGTTAGGTTAGGTTAGGTTAGGTTAGGTTAGGTTAGGTTAGGTTAGGTTAGGTTAGGTTAGGTTAGGTTAGGTTAGGTTAGGTTAGGTTAGGTTAGGTTAGGTTAGGTTAGGTTAGGTTAGGTTAGGTTAGGTTAGGTTAGGTTAGGTTAGGTTAGGTTAGGTTAGGTTAGGTTAGGTTAGGTTAGGTTAGGTTAGGTTAGGTTAGGTTAGGTTAGGTTAGGTTAGGTTAGGTTAGGTTAGGTTAGGTTAGGTTAGGTTAGGTTAGGTTAGGTTAGGTTAGGTTAGGTTAGGTTAGGTTAGGTTAGGTTAGGTTAGGTTAGGTTAGGTTAGGTTAGGTTAGGTTAGGTTAGGTTAGGTTAGGTTAGGTTAGGTTAGGTTAGGTTAGGTTAGGTTAGGTTAGGTTAGGTTAGGTTAGGTTAGGTTAGGTTAGGTTAGGTTAGGTTAGGTTAGGTTAGGTTAGGTTAGGTTAGGTTAGGTTAGGTTAGGTTAGGTTAGGTTAGGTTAGGTTAGGTTAGGTTAGGTTAGGTTAGGTTAGGTTAGGTTAGGTTAGGTTAGGTTAGGTTAGGTTAGGTTAGGTTAGGTTAGGTTAGGTTAGGTTAGGTTAGGTTAGGTTAGGTTAGGTTAGGTTAGGTTAGGTTAGGTTAGGTTAGGTTAGGTTAGGTTAGGTTAGGTTAGGTTAGGTTAGGTTAGGTTAGGTTAGGTTAGGTTAGGTTAGGTTAGGTTAGGTTAGGTTAGGTTAGGTTAGGTTAGGTTAGGTTAGGTTAGGTTAGGTTAGGTTAGGTTAGGTTAGGTTAGGTTAGGTTAGGTTAGGTTAGGTTAGGTTAGGTTAGGTTAGGTTAGGTTAGGTTAGGTTAGGTTAGGTTAGGTTGGGTTGGTGCTGAAATTTCTCGAAATTTCCGCATTTTGAATCGCAAATATCTCCGTTGTTAGTTGGTGTTTCCTGGCGTGTCGCATATCGTTTGAAGCCTTTTTGAAGGCTCTCTCGATTTGCCCACAGCTGTTGTTGTTGTTTGATTGTTATCAAGTTGTTTTTGTTGTTTTTTGTTTTTTCTCTTTGAAAGTTTTTAGATAATAGCCGCGATAAGTAACGGTTCCCGTAACCGGATCTTGTCGCGGTCTAGGGCTGAAAGTTGCCTCCTTGTGAGTTCTTTCAGCCAGTCTAAGAATTTTCTTAAGATTCCTTGTTGTTAAGTTTTTATTACTGTTTTTGTTTTTAGTTTTTTAAGAAAAGTTGTTGTTTTTGCTGATAACTTTGGTGCCAACAGCCGGATCGCGTCGCGGGTTTGGGTTGAAAGAAGCATCTTCGGAAGCTCTTTCACCCAGTCCAAACCGGTTGTTGGTATCTCTTGTTATTCAGGAAATATTGTTGTTTTTGTT
The DNA here is from genome assembly GCA_947623395.1 of Synanthedon tipuliformis. Taxonomy (NCBI): domain Eukaryota; kingdom Metazoa; phylum Arthropoda; class Insecta; order Lepidoptera; family Sesiidae; genus Synanthedon; species Synanthedon tipuliformis. Next base: position 29,601 of record OX392419.1, on the reverse strand, counting down.
GTCTAGTTTTAAGGAAAATTGTTATCTTTGTTGTTAGTTGTGTAATATCCTCGTTGTTTTGTCCCCCCTCTTGTAGGGGTGGACTCTCCAACAAGTTCGGAGGTCGGCAGGGCCATTTCGTGGCCCATGTCGGACTCCGCCGAAACTAGCGGGCCAAGCCCGATGGAGAAAACAGGGGCAACTAGGCTCCTGTACTCAAAGGTTTTGACCCGCTCGGCGACCCGCAAAAGGTCCGCCATGAAGGAAGTGTCGGAGGACTCTAGGTCCTCCAGCAAGTTTTTTGGCCCGGAGTCTGGGTCGGAGGAAGTGGAGGAGCTTGCGGAACCTTCGGTTCCTCTCAAATTTAAAAAGGGTGGAAAGGGTCGAGGCGGCAAAGCGCTCGGCCACGACATAGGAATGTCGCGAGCTCGTCGCGAGCTGCGGGAGATGTCGGACACCGACTCCGACAGGTCGGTGAGAACCTACCGGTCAGCTAAGTCTTCGGCTGGCTCGGTAGAGGAGCTGACGCAGAAGGCCGAAGCCAGTGCGTCAGCAATACTTGAGGTTGTCCGTAAGTCGGGCAACCTCAAGGGCACCTCTCAGAAGGCTATCAAGGAGGCCACCCACTCCATCCTTGGAGTGGTTGAGGCGGTGGCGACCCGGAAGTCGTCTAATGAGAATAGGCGACTTCGCGCGGACAACAAACGTCTCCGCGGCCAGATAGATGCCCTCATTCAGGAGGTGACGGCGCTGCGAAGGGCCTTTTCCGAAAGGTCCCTACCTGAAAAGACTCCTGCCGAGCACCACGCCGTAGCACCGCCCTCTACAGTGGCTGACTCCCAGCCGCTATCAAGGGCCGAATTTATGGAGGCCCTATCGGCCCTCCAGACGGAGTTGACGGCCCATGTTGGGGGGGTCGTCAACGCCCACTTAGATAGCCTCGAGGTAGACGGGAGGCTGCTTCCAGCGCGCCAACTTCGTCCCCCTCTCGAGGCGGATAAAAAACGCAAAGAGAGGGCAGCAGCCTCACAAGGAGAGACGGGGACAACCCTTGCCCCCCCGGCCAATCTGCCCAAAAAGGCAAGGAGCGTCAAGGCGGCCAAGCCCGCTCCTAAGGCCCCTGAGTCACAGGTGGAGCCGGCTAAAGTAGTTGAGAGTTGGTCTGAAGTCGTCAGGCGCAAAAAGCGTGCCCCTGCCGCTCCAGCTCCAAAAACGGGGAAAGTAGCTGTAAATAAGCTCCCTAAGGAGCACAAAAAGCTGGCGGTCGTCGTGGCCCTCAATCCCGAGGCCATCAAGAAGGGGGCCACTTACAAAAAGGCCTTGGATAAGACCAAGGCCTCTGTCTCGCTGGACGCTTTGGGCATCGGCCCGGCCCAATTTCGCACGGGCGTGACTGGAGCCCGCATTATGGAGCTCCCGAAGGAGACCACGCCCGTGCAGGCTGACAAGTTGGCGGCCCAAATTAGAGCTGTCTTGGGCGACGTTGCTAAAGTAACGCGCCCAATAAAAACGGTCGACATCCGGATCAACGGGCTCGATGATTCGGTGTCGGCCGAAGAGGTGCAGTCGGCTCTGGCCTTGAGCACGGGCTGTCTTCCTGAGAACTTCAGGGTGGGGAAGGTCCACCCTGGAGCCAGAGGGGTGGGCTCGGCGTTCGCAACGTGCCCCGTTGAAGCCGCCAAAAAACTGGCGACCGGTGGAAGACTAACGGTTGGATGGAGTTCTGCCTCCATCCAACTGTTGGAACAGCGTCCCATGCGCTGTTTCAAGTGCATGGGGCTTGGACATCCGGTCGTCAGATGCCCGTCTAAGAAGGATCGCAGCGGTCTCTGCTACCGCTGCGGGACCGACGGGCACTCCGCATTTGAGTGCGAGGCGGCATATAGGTGTGCAGTATGTGCGGACGCCGGGCTCCCGGCCAATCACCGCATGGGGGGAATGAATTGCTCCCCCCCAGCTGTAAAGGGCCGTCTTACGGCCGTTAAGCCGACAGCCGTGGCCGGGGCCTCAGGCACTACCAGGGAGGAGCCAATGGACACCGTCAATGTCCAGTAGGCCCACTGCTAAGTTCCTCCAGGTTAATATCAACCACTCCGCTGGGGCACAGGATCTACTGTGTCAGTCCATGGCGGAGTGGGAGATACACCTGGCGGTGGTAGCGGAGCCATATACGGTCCCCCATAATGCCAACTGGCTAGGGGACCTGGACGGCTCCGCTGCTATAGCAGTGAGGCCTGGTGGTGAGGCTCCTCCCCTTTCTCTCAGGGAGAGAGGTGCGGGTTTCGTGGCAGCAAACTGGGGGAGAATGGTGGTCGTGTCGACCTACTTCTCCCCAAACCGCAGTCGGGCGGACTTCGAGTTCTTCCTGGCTGCGGTGGAGGGGGTGGTGAGGCGTGCGGCCCCACTCCCAGTTTTGGTGGCGGGAGACCTCAACGCCAAGTCATCGGCGTGGGGGTCATCCCGTACGGACGTGAGGGGGGGTATTCTGGAGTCCTGGGCACTGGGCCTGGGGCTCCAGGTACTCAATCGCGGTACCTCTCCCACGTGCGTACGGTGGCAAGGTACGTCCATTGTGGACGTATCCTTTGCCACTGCTGCCCTTGCTGCGCAAACCCGTAGCTGGCGGGTCGAGGAAGAAGTGGAGACCCTATCGGACCATCTGTACGTCCGATACGAGGTCTCCACGCTGGCCCCCAGCGCGCCACAGCGTCGGGATCACACGGCGGGTGCTGCCTTTCCCAGGTGGGCACTCGCCAAGCTCCGCCCGGATGTGGCGGAGGAGGCTGCGATGGTGAGGGAGTGGTCGTCTCTCCCCCCTCACCTCGCAGGGGATCCCGACGGCATGGCAGACCATTTCGCAGACGACCTGCGGGCCGTTTGCAATGCTGCCATGCCCCTGTGGCGCCCTCCTCCCAAATGGAAGAAGGTTTACTGGTGGGCGCAGGAGATAGCTCTCCTGCGCACCACCTGTTTGGCGGCTAGGCGCGCCCTACTCCGCTGCCGGAGGAGGCGTACCAGGAGGACGCCTGACGAGGAGGTCCTCCTTCGTCAGGCGTACAGGGAGGCTCACAAGGCCCTGCAGAAGGGAATCTGCAGGGCCAAAGAAGAGGCACACGAGCGCTTCCTGGCCCTCCTGGACGCCGACCCCTGGGGCCGTCCGTATAGGGTTGTGAGGGGGAAATTTGCATCGAGCTCCCCCTCGACAGCCAACCTTGGCCCGGAGCTGCTTGAAAAGGTCATGGGGTCCCTGTTCCCGACCCCTGGCCGATTCGAGCCCCCTCCCATGGAGCCTCCGGAACCACTCCCGGAGCTCGAGGTGGAGGGTCCTCCCGTCTCTGACGCGGAGTTTGAGGCGGTGAGGGAGCGGCTCCGGGGCAAGAAGACGGCCCCGGGACCAGACGGAGTCCCGGCCAAGGCCCTAGCAATCGCGCTAGGGCCTCTAGAGGAGAGATTCCGGGCGGTGATGAATGCATGCATCGCCCGGAAAAAGTTCCCGGCGAGATGGAAGGTGGGGCGTCTCTGCCTTCTCCGCAAGGAGGGACGCCCTGCTGACTCGCCGGCGGGGTACCGACCGGTGGTCCTGCTCGACGATTCCGGCAAAGCCATGGAAAGGATTATGGCTCGTCGGATCGTCGAGCATCTGGAAACGGAGGGGCCGAACCTGGATGATCACCAGTTCGGCTTCCGCACCGGTCGGTCCACGGTTGACGCAGTGAGCCTCCTCAAGCGGTGGACTGAGGAGGCCACGGGCAGAGGGGAGGCTGTTGTTGCGGTGTCGCTCGACATCCGCAACGCCTTCAACAGCCTCCCCCACGAAAGTATCAGGGCGGCACTCCGGTTCCACCGAGTGCCGTCCTACCTCTGCGCCCTCGTCAGCGACTACCTCTCCAAACGGGTAGTGCTGTACGAGGGCGCAGACGGGAGAGTCATGCGCCGGCCAGTGGCGGTCGGCGTACCGCAGGGGGCCGTCCTGGGCCCCCTATTGTGGAATCTGGGATATAATTGGGTCCTGCGAGGCAATCTCCTACCAAAAATGGAGATTGTCTGCTTTGCCGACGACACTCTTGTCGCGGCAAGAGCAAAGACGTGGGAGAAGGCAGAACGGCTTGCGTCGGTCGGCACCTCGTTGGTCGTCCGGCGCATCCGTCTGCTGGGATTGGAGGTGGCCCTAGACAAAACTAGGGCCATGGGTTTCCATCCCCCACGCCGCAGGATCCCGCCGGGGCTCCGCGTCCGAGTGGAGGGGGTCCGGATTCCGGTCGAGATGCATTTCAAGTATCTCGGCCTAACTCTGGACCCCCGCTGGAACTTTGAGGAGCACTTCAAGCTCCTCGTTCCACGGCTTATTAAGACCGCAGCCGCACTCGGACGGCTCCTCCCTAACCAGGGAGGACCCAATTCGGCGTGCCGTCGGCTTTACCATGGTGTGGTAAGGTCGATGGCACTCTACGGAGCCCCGGTCTGGGCGGAGTGCCTCACTCCCCGCACCCGGGCCCTCTTACGGAGGCCACAGAGGGTCATGGCGACCCGGGCCGTGCGGGCCTATCGCACGGTCAGCCACGGGGCTGCCTGCGTGCTAGCGGGTATGCTTCCGTGGGATGTCGATGCCCTGGTTCTGTCCCAGGTGCATCGGCATCGGGTCGCCGCCAGGGCCCTCGGAGAAAGACCCGTTGCCGAGGACGTGCAACGGGTCCGTGCAGAGGCCCATGAGAGGGCCATCGATGATTGGAGTGAGGCACTAATCAATCCCACCGCCGGTCACCGGACGATCCAGGCGATCCGTCCGGTGTTGGAGGACTGGGTGAGGCGCCAAAAAGGCTGCCTCACCTTCCACATGGTGCAGATGATGACCGGACACGGGTGCTTCGGTCATTATCTGCACCGCATAAAAAGGGAGGAGTCGCCGCGGTGCCACCACTGCGGCGACCCCGACGATACGGCCGAGCACACGCTCCAGGTGTGCCCGGCCTGGAGTCCCCAGCGCCGGGAGTTGGAAGTGGCGCTGGGTGGAGCTGATGTCACACTGCCAAACATGGTCGAAGCCATGCTTGGCAGTGTGGCCACTTGGAAAACAGTTGCCGCCTTCTGCGGATATATAATGTCGCAGAAGGAGGCAGCTGAGAGGGAGCGAGAGGAAGAGGCCGGTCTCGCTTCCCTCAGACGTAGGCGGCGGGGCAGGAGAAGGCGGGCATACCAAGCCCGTCTTTGAATGTCCCAGGGGACCTGCGCACATAGCTGGCCAGCTATGTGTGCCTGCACTAGGTCCCACCGTCTGGGGATTGCCTGGGTGTCTCCGGGCAATCCTCCGTTGGCGTTAGCCTAGCTAGTCGGCTAGGCTGCCCTGGGGTGGATCGGAGTTTGGTGCCTCGGCAGAACCCGGTTCACTCCTTTCACAGGGCAAGGAGGCACCGGGGAGTTTTAGTGGGTATTCCCAGTGCCGCTATGATCAGGTGCTGGGCGACCCCCACATATCCCTACCGTCTAGCCAGCGGTAGGGAATCTGTAAGCGGATTACTCCTCGTCAAAAAAAAAAAAAAAGGTTAGGTTAGGTTAGGTTAGGTTAGGTTAGGTTAGGTTAGGTTAGGTTAGGTTAGGTTAGGTTAGGTTAGGTTAGGTTAGGTTAGGTTAGGTTAGGTTAGGTTAGGTTAGGTTAGGTTAGGTTAGGTTAGGTTAGGTTAGGTTAGGTTAGGTTAGGTTAGGTTAGGTTAGGTTAGGTTAGGTTAGGTTTTTTTTTTTTTTTTTTTTTTTTTTTCTTTTTTTTTTTTTTTTTTTTTTTTTTTTTTTTTTTTTTTTTTTTTTTTTTTTTTTTTTTTTTTTTCTAATCCCTCCAGCATATTCGCTGTAGCCTATATTTGCTATACTCATTCATACTAGTCTCGCATTTATGCTTCTCGTACTTTTATCCTGCATACTTTTTCTTTCTTTTATTCATCGCGCATTCATACCATTGCGGGTGGGATGCCCGCCTATGTCTATCCTTTGTACTTTTTCTTTATTTATAGTATTTAGGGTTATAATTAAATAATTGTACACATTTTCTTATTTTACATATAAACATTACAAAATTAATTAATTCAATGGTTTGTATATATAAAAACTTAACATTAAATATTAAAAACATTAAAGCGTTAAAAACATTAGAAACATTAAAAACATTAGAACATTAACAATAAAAATTTTAAAAACATTAAAAGAACTTTAAAAACAATAAAATTTAAAAACATTAAAATTATAAAACATTGAAATTTAAAAATTAATAATTAAGGCATTTGTGTACAATATATTCTATCTTAACTATTTACATATTAAATCATGTTTTGTTCCTATTGATTACCCTAATTACTATCTTCTTGCAATATTCCATAAACTTCTCCCTTTGGCTACTTGACATCATTGCACTTAGGTTGGCTGGGCACACTTCCATATCCAGCTCGTACTCTAGCTTCATCCTTTCCGTGGCGAAGACAGGGCATTCCAGTAGAACATGCGGGACATCCTCATCCTTGTCAGAACAGATGCACGATGGGCTCTCCTTGCGCTTGAACCGATGCAAGTACTCGGAGAACCCACCGTGCCCCGTCAAGACCTGGGTCATCACACCTTCAAGTTTCACCTTCCTCAGGGTTTTGTAAGCGTCTATGGCTCCAGGGAAGAACAGCCTAGTAATTCCAGCCGTGGCGCCGTTCCTGTATCTTTGGTCCCATTCGTCAAGCGAGCGCATTCGGATGCACCGCTTGACAAATGAGACCGGACACAGGTCGTACGCTGGCTTTCTTTTACTTTTCAGTGCGGCCTCCCTCGCGAGGTAGTCCGCTCTCTCGTTCCCCTCTAGTCCAGCGTGAGCCTTTATCCAGAATAATCTTATTATTCTTTCATGCTTATGGATGTTCGCTAAGTTCATTCTTGTTTCAGCTGCTAGAGGGTGCGAGCATTTACTCGCCGCGACGGACTGCAATGCGGACCTCGAATCGCTGTATATTGCAACGGATGTTTCGCTGCGCCCGAGGGCAACCCTCGACGCCTCACATAGCGCCAAGAGCTCTGCCTGGTAGACGGTGCAATACGACGGCAGACCAAGCTTGATGGCCCTGGTTTCGGCGTCGCCCTTCCATAGGGATAGTGCGGCGCCAACCCGACCCTCAATCTTGCTGCCGTCCGTAAAGATGCGAAGATGGTAATCGCTATTGGCATTTAGCTCGTTCTCGTCCACCAGGCTTCCGAACTCAAGGTTAGCCAGTTCGGCGGGGTGGGGAGCCTCGGTCGCAAGAACCCCCCGCTCGATGTCCCTGTCCCCAAGCCCAGGCTGCGGTACTCCCCTCTTGGCCTCGTAAAGTGAGGCAGCCTCGCGGACTCGCAAGTCAAGGGGGAGTATCCCAGCCAGTAATAAAGCTGAGTTCAGGGACACCGTTCGGTAGGCTCTGCAGATTTTCTGCGCGAAGCCCCGTTGCACAGCGTTCAAGATCCGCATAATCCCCACCCCGCGGGTCGCGGGTGCCCACGCACTCGCAGAGTAGGTGATTATTGGTTCCACCGCGGCGATATAAATGGAGCGAACGACCTCGGGATGGAGACCCCAGCTGACTTTGGCTGCTCTCCCGAGCTGCTTATAAACCCCGAGGGCCTTCTTGGTCACATTTTTAACGTGATCCCTGAAGGTGAGACCCCTGTCTATCGTTAGTCCTAACAGTTTGATGCTGTCCCTCATGGCAATGTCAATCCCGCCCATGGTAAGGCGTGGGGTGTCAAACTTAAGCTTCCTGGTCAGCACCATGGCATTTGTCTTGCCTGGTGCGAACCTCAGCTTATTCCTGACACCCCACTCCAGAACATGCGCGAGAGTGGCATTGGCACTCTGCTCTATCTGGAGCGCCCTGTCTCCATCAAAGACGAGGACCACGTCGTCCGCGAAGGCCTGGCAGTAGACGCCTCTACCACTCAGACTCCGCAGCATCGGGTCGAGCGTCAGGTTCCAGAGCAAGGGTCCGGCTATTGACCCTTGGATGCAGCCCCTGCTTGGCTCGGCATTATGAACCTCGCCGCAGTATCTGACGTTAACCGTCCTGTCGGCGAGGTAGCTGTCAAATACTCGCCTCAAGTTCACCGGGCATCCCGCTTCCGCCAGCCTGACCCTGACCATAGGCCACCAGACGCTGTCGAAGGCCCCCTCTATGTCCAATGACACCAATGTTACAATTTTCTTCTCATCAAGCTTTTTGTAAATTCGCGACATTAGGTCATAGAGGGCGCCCTCGGTGCTCTTCTGGGGCACAAAGCCATACTGGCGGTCGCTTATCCCCGGTAAAAGATGGTATTTGAGGCGAGCTACCAGCATTTTCTCATATACCTTTCCAAGCACGGGCAGCAGTCCAATTGGTCGGAACGACTTGGGGACGGTGTAACTATCCCTCCCCGGTTTCCGAAGGACAATCACCGCCGCTTCTTTCCATATTTTTGGAAAAATATGGTGGGCCATACAGCTGTTTAATAACCCCAAAAAGACTTTGGGGTTACAGCCGATGGCCCTGGCGCAGATGTCAGCGGTGAGTCCGTCGGAGCCGGGGGCCTTCTTCGGATTGAAGGACTTCACCGCCATCTCCAGCTCGGTCAGCGTGAACGGAGGGTCGCAGGGTGAGTCTTGCTCCCCTACGTTCACCCTGTCCGCCTCCGCTCTGATACGGCGGTGAACCTCTTCATCCGAAGTTGCGTGGTCTTTCGGGTAGAACACCTCCGCAAGCCACTCTGCCGATTCCCTCGCATCGAGAACCCTTCCGTCTCGAACCAGCGGCGCGTCCTCCCCTCTGACTGCCGTTCTTCCAATCACTCTATAGATGCCATCCCATACGCTTTCGCCACTCTGCCGCTCGCAGAAGGACTTCCAGGAGTCCGTCTGAGCCTGCCTCACGGCCTGTTCGTACTCCGCCTTCTTCTGAACGTACTGCTCGACGACCCACGACCGACGGACGGGTGCGGCGTTCCTGATTCTATTTTTCCTGGTGGCGACCTCTTTCTTCAAGATTTCCAGGTCCTGCGACCACCACGGCAACGCTAGCTTTTCCCTCGTCCCCTTCCTCGGAATGGCGTGATCAGACGCCTCTGTTATTAATTTTGTGTAATTTTGTACGGCCGAAATTGTTTGTTCCCTGTCTGGTACAACCCCTTCTTTAATCTCATATTTTTCTATTAGTTCTAAAATTTTGGATCTAAACTCTTCCCAATCTGCTTTTCTGGTGTTGTACCTTCTGGTTGATCTGACCACTTCCATTCCTCGGGAAGGTCCGAGGTTCAGCCTAAACGCGATGCCGTTGTGGTCGGAACCCGTCAAATCATTGAGGACTTTCCAGCCCTCCACCAGGTCCAATAGGTCATGTGAACATGCAGTGATGTCCACATGACTACAGAAGCGCCGCCCCCCTCGGATCGTGTCGAAGGTCGGAGCATCACCTACGTTCAGAATCTCGAGACCAAGCTCCTCCAGACTACCTGAAAGCACCTCCCCCCTCGAATCGATCTTATTACTGCCCCACCACGGACTCTTTGCATTTGCATCTCCACCGACCAACCACCTCCCAGCTCCCAGCTTGGCCTCCGTCTCCTTCAGGAGCCCAACGTAGGGTTCGATCGGCTGGTCCGGCTCGAAGTAAAAGGAGGTAAGCGTTGTCGTCCAGCGCCCCATCCGTATCCCCACCACCACGAAGTTATTGGTGGTGAGTTCTGGGTACTGTATAATTTTGAGGCTGCTATCGAAAACTACGATAGCAGCCTTCACAGTACCCTCTTTAGGAGTGGGGTTCTGGAAGACTCGCATCCCCCTCCGACCCCGAACCGTGCCAGCCGCCCCCACGTAGGGCTCCTGGAGGAGCGCTACGGCCGTTCTCCTCCTTTCTGCTTCCACTAGGAGCTCGGAGGTAGCCAGTTGGCTTCGCTGCAAATTGACCTGCAAGAGCCCGTAGGTGCGGCCGTCGCCAGGGCTGCCCTTAGCAGTATTGAGTAGCAGAGCGAGCGATGGCATCCCATTTTATCCTCACGGGACACTCCGGGCTGAGTGCGTTGTGCCCTCGGTTTCCGAGCTTGGCCACAGCACAGTTCCGGCACGTTGGGGGAGTTCCCGCCTTCCATTCGGGGCACTCCATCTTCAAATGTTGTCCCCCGCAATGGCTGCACAGGTCCTCCCCCCCCGTGCAGAACTTTTTGCTGTGTCCATAGCCCAGACACCTTGAGCACTGCACCAAGGGCGACTGATCCGCGACCCTGACACGTTGTAGGTCTATGTGCAGGACCCCGAGCTCAGTCGCCCTTTTCCACACCTCTGGGGAGGTGCTCAGGACGATGTGCCCCGTGAGTGGATTCCTTGCTCTCCTTCTATACTTAACTTTCATTCTCGACTTCTCTTCGTCGAGGCCCTCAAACAGTGACTTGTTCTGATTCCTGATCGCCCTTAGGACTTCCCCGTCGTTGTTCGACAGTAGGACGTCCCAGACGATCAGCAGAGGGTCCCTGTTTGTGACCTCGCCGCAAAGAAGTCGCTTTCCTGATTTTTCGATTTTTTCCTTTATTTTCTTCCTATCATCCTCTGTACTGCAGCTCATTATTATTTTCCGGTCTTTAGCTTTCCGTACTCTTTCCACTCTCACCCAGCCATCCTTTGCGCTGACTGCCTCTCTGATTTTGTTTAATACCTGCTCCCCGGTGTCCGTGACGTCTTCCGACGTCACGACCACCGAGTGCAGGGTCGGTTTCTCAATTGCAGTCCTTCCTACGGTCTCCGCATAGGATCTTGCTGGTGCCACTAAATTCGTCATCTCTGTCTTTTCTTGGAGTTGTTTTATTTGTTGGGTGTGGTCTTTTATAGCTGCCTCATTTGCTTTCAATATTACTAAATGTTTTTCCAACGCCTCCAATATCTTGTCGTTCGTTTGTGTGTTCTGGGCGGGTGAAGGAGGAGGTTTAGCCTCCTTCTTCCCCGGCCCGGCTTTTTTGCCTCCTTTTCCGTCGGCCTCCGCCTCCCTCACCAGGGCGAGGAGTCGGTCGAGGGCCTGGACTATCGTCATCTTAATCTCAGTCTTGGTATTTCTGGAGGCACTGAGGCTAAGCTTTGCCGTTTTTAGACATGCCGTCGCCTCAGTGACTCTGTCCGGGTATTTAATACTCTCCGTGGCCCTCCCCGTGCTCATCGCCGGAGGCAAGGGGGAGATGGAGACTCTCCCCGTCTCCCACTCCCCTATGCTCCTTCTGACACTCGGAAGCGGAGGCGACATCTCCAGAGCCTTCTCGGCCCGTGACAGTTTAGCTCGATCCGCTGCTGGAGACCGCAGCATGTTGAGGGATTATCGTCACTGCTATTAAAATTGAATTTGGCTGTAAAGTGGCCTCGTTCTTATTGTTAAAATTTCAAGCTGTAAAGGGGCTCGTCAAAACTTAATACTAAGAGCTGTATAGCGGCTCGTCAAAAAGAAAGGTCTTACTAACTAACTTAACCTATACAAGTTGTAGAGGGACTTGTTGTAAACAATATAAAAAGTCAATACAAAAGGTCAAATTTACAGATAAAATACAATTATTAAAATACAATACAATTAAAAATAATGTTAGGTGGCTGTAAATTGGCTCACCTGTCAAAATTAAAATGTCAAAATAAAATATAAAAAGTCAATTACAATTAAAATATTCACAAGTTAAAACTATATACAATATTAGGCGGCTGTAGAATGGCACACCTGTCAGATTAAAATATTACTTAATTAAACTAGTTGAACAACTAGCTTAATAAGTCTAAACTTACAAGCTACTTAACCTAACTTACTCTAAGTCTCTGGATGCTAATTGGGTCGGGGACTCGCCCGCCCCCGGTGGGTTCTGGATAAGGATAGGAGGGGCTGTTGGACCGAATCCCAGAATCTAGGGACCGAGATCGGCGGCACAACTCCGGAGCCCGAAAAGTCTGGGGGCCCGAAGGACTTCCCAAAAAATTTTGGCGGCCAAAAAGTTTGGGGGCCCGGCGGACTACCCAAAAAATCTTGGGGGCCAAAAAGTTTGGGGGCCCGGCGGACTACCCAAAAAATTTTGGGGGCCAAAAAGTTTGGGGGCCCGACGGACTACCCAAAAAATTTTGGGGGTCAAAAAGTTTGGGGGCCCGGCGGACTACCCAAAAAATTTTGGGCGCCAAAAAGTTTGGGGGCCCGGCGGACTACCCAAAAAATTTTGGGGGCCAAAAAGTCTGGGGGCCCGGCGGACTACCCAAAAAATTCGGTGGCCAAAAAGTTTGGGGGCCCGGCGGACTACCCAAAAAATTTGGGGGCCAAAAAGTTTGGGGGCCCAAGGGACCACCCAAAAGTCTCGGGGCCCGCAGCCAGCGAACCAAAATCAGTACCCCAAAAACCAGGGGCCGAGAGCTGGGCACCGAATACCCAGGTCCCGACAAACGGCCGGCCAAAATAAGGGGGACCCTACAATGGGGGCCTAAATTAACGTTGGGTCGGGGACTAAGGAATAGAGGAGTCGGCTTGTCAAACCCGCCCCCCGTCGAAGTTACGAGAGGATACCCAAGCACAGCCGTCCACGACAAGCCACCAGCCAACCGCGATCCGCGGTTAAGCACCCCCGAGCCCGGTCAAAAGATGGATGGGTGACCGGGGTCGTGCTAACTTGGCTGGTCGATCAGTCAATATGCAGGTCCCTGCTTGCCGGTCAAAAGATGGATGGGTGACCGCGGTTAAGCTCCCCCAAGCACGGTCAAAAAGTGGATGGGTGGCCGGGGTCTTGTTAACTTGGCTGGTCGACCAGTCAAAGTGATAGCCGATTTACGGGAGCTCCAGTTATGCTGGTTTCTGGTCGCTTTAGCTATACTTAGGACAGATTTGAGAAGCCGTTTGTAGCTGGAACTTTTGGAAGGATTATGGGATTTGGAAGTTGACACCACCGGGGGGTAGAACGAAGTCCCACGATTCCAATGAGGTAACACACACAATTTTTTTGACAATTAAAACACTTTGCAATGTCACTAATAAAATAAAACGGCGGGCGCGATCAGGTGAAGCACTTGTTTAGCGAAAGGTCTCTCTGTTAAACTTGGTTTGTTTTCACAGAATTTATATGTGAATTCTGTGAAGATTTGTATTCCAGTTTTTCACTTATTACTCCTTAACTACTCAGCCGATTTTAATGATTTTTGGACCATAAAATACTTCACGAAATTCCGCACAATGCTATGCTTCTTACTCCTCTCCGAAACTTCCCTTCGGGAAGATGGAGATTCCCGAAAAGAGAGTACTTTTGAGGAAATTTTAATTTCGCGATATCTTTGGAACCGATGAACCGATTTTCACAAATTTTTCACTGTTTTGCTTGCCTGGTTTGTCCGCAGCTTCCGGTTTCCTTTTTTGAATTTTTCGGGGCCCGCTAAGGGGGTCCGAGTGTGGGGACCCTCAAAAAAGTGTTTGTCCTGCGGGATCCAGAGGCAGGAAAAATCCGGGATTTTCAGGTCAGGTAGGAAGAAGGTACCGGCTATCCACTGGCACTTTCCGTTACACGACTTCCCACTCAAAATCTTGCAGCGTTTCCACTCGAAGTTTTTTCTTCAAAATTTTTGGACTTTAAAAATCGCTCCTGCGTTTAAATTTGGTCCAATTTCGAAGACAAGAGCACCCCCGGGTAGCCCGTGAAAAGGCGCGTCGAATGGTGTATCACAAGCGTATTTTGCGGTTAAAATGCACGCACGATTGATTTTCAACGGATTTTTCACTTGCGGAGCACTTTACAGGGCTTTTGCATGCGGCCGTTCGCTACCAGCGCACAACAGAGACTGGTTAGGTTAGGTTAGGTTAGGTTAGGTTAGGTTAGGTTAGGTTAGGTTAGGTTAGGTTAGGTTAGGTTAGGTTAGGTTAGGTTAGGTTAGGTTAGGTTAGGTTAGGTTAGGTTAGGTTAGGTTAGGTTAGGTTAGGTTAGGTTAGGTTAGGTTAGGTTAGGTTAGGTTAGGTTAGGTTAGGTTAGGTTAGGTTAGGTTAGGTTAGGTTAGGTTAGGTTAGGTTAGGTTAGGTTAGGTTAGGTTAGGTTAGGTTAGGTTAGGTTAGGTTAGGTTAGGTTAGGTTAGGTTAGGTTAGGTTAGGTTAGGTTAGGTTAGGTTAGGTTAGGTTAGGTTAGGTTAGGTTAGGTTAGGTTAGGTTAGGTTAGGTTAGGTTAGGTTAGGTTAGGTTAGGTTAGGTTAGGTTAGGTTAGGTTAGGTTAGGTTAGGTTAGGTTAGGTTAGGTTAGGTTAGGTTAGGTTAGGTTAGGTTAGGTTAGGTTAGGTTAGGTTAGGTTAGGTTAGGTTAGGTTAGGTTAGGTTAGGTTAGGTTAGGTTAGGTTAGGTTAGGTTAGGTTAGGTTAGGTTAGGTTAGGTTAGGTTAGGTTAGGTTAGGTTAGGTTAGGTTAGGTTAGGTTAGGTTAGGTTAGGTTAGGTTAGGTTAGGTTAGGTTAGGTTAGGTTAGGTTAGGTTAGGTTAGGTTAGGTTAGGTTAGGTTAGGTTAGGTTAGGTTAGGTTAGGTTAGGTTAGGTTAGGTTAGGTTAGGTTAGGTTAGGTTAGGTTAGGTTAGGTTAGGTTAGGTTAGGTTAGGTTAGGTTAGGTTAGGTTAGGTTAGGTTAGGTTAGGTTAGGTTAGGTTAGGTTAGGTTAGGTTAGGTTAGGTTAGGTTAGGTTAGGTTAGGTTAGGTTAGGTTAGGTTAGGTTAGGTTAGGTTAGGTTAGGTTAGGTTAGGTTAGGTTAGGTTAGGTTAGGTTAGGTTAGGTTAGGTTAGGTTAGGTTAGGTTAGGTTAGGTTAGGTTAGGTTAGGTTAGGTTAGGTTAGGTTAGGTTAGGTTAGGTTAGGTTAGGTTAGGTTAGGTTAGGTTAGGTTAGGTTAGGTTAGGTTAGGTTAGGTTAGGTTAGGTTAGGTTAGGTTAGGTTAGGTTAGGTTAGGTTAGGTTAGGTTAGGTTAGGTTAGGTTAGGTTAGGTTAGGTTAGGTTAGGTTAGGTTAGGTTAGGTTAGGTTAGGTTAGGTTAGGTTAGGTTAGGTTAGGTTAGGTTAGGTTAGGTTAGGTTAGGTTAGGTTAGGTTAGGTTAGGTTAGGTTAGGTTAGGTTAGGTTAGGTTAGGTTAGGTTAGGTTAGGTTAGGTTAGGTTAGGTTAGGTTAGGTTAGGTTAGGTTAGGTTAGGTTAGGTTAGGTTAGGTTAGGTTAGGTTAGGTTAGGTTAGGTTAGGTTAGGTTAGGTTAGGTTAGGTTAGGTTAGGTTAGGTTAGGTTAGGTTAGGTTAGGTTAGGTTAGGTTAGGTTAGGTTAGGTTAGGTTAGGTTAGGTTAGGTTAGGTTAGGTTAGGTTAGGTTAGGTTAGGTTAGGTTAGGTTAGGTTAGGTTAGGTTAGGTTAGGTTAGGTTAGGTTAGGTTAGGTTAGGTTAGGTTAGGTTAGGTTAGGTTAGGTTAGGTTAGGTTAGGTTAGGTTAGGTTAGGTTAGGTTAGGTTAGGTTAGGTTAGGTTAGGTTAGGTTAGGTTAGGTTAGGTTAGGTTAGGTTAGGTTAGGTTAGGTTAGGTTAGGTTAGGTTAGGTTAGGTTAGGTTAGGTTAGGTTAGGTTAGGTTAGGTTAGGTTAGGTTAGGTTAGGTTAGGTTAGGTTAGGTTAGGTTAGGTTAGGTTAGGTTAGGTTAGGTTAGGTTAGGTTAGGTTAGGTTAGGTTAGGTTAGGTTAGGTTAGGTTAGGTTAGGTTAGGTTAGGTTAGGTTAGGTTAGGTTAGGTTAGGTTAGGTTAGGTTAGGTTAGGTTAGGTTAGGTTAGGTTAGGTTAGGTTAGGTTAGGTTAGGTTAGGTTAGGTTAGGTTAGGTTAGGTTAGGTTAGGTTAGGTTAGGTTAGGTTAGGTTAGGTTAGGTTAGGTTAGGTTAGGTTAGGTTAGGTTAGGTTAGGTTAGGTTAGGTTAGGTTAGGTTAGGTTAGGTTAGGTTAGGTTAGGTTAGGTTAGGTTAGGTTAGGTTAGGTTAGGTTAGGTTAGGTTAGGTTAGGTTAGGTTAGGTTAGGTTAGGTTAGGTTAGGTTAGGTTAGGTTAGGTTAGGTTAGGTTAGGTTAGGTTAGGTTAGGTTAGGTTAGGTTAGGTTAGGTTAGGTTAGGTTAGGTTAGGTTAGGTTAGGTTAGGTTAGGTTAGGTTAGGTTAGGTTAGGTTAGGTTAGGTTAGGTTAGGTTAGGTTAGGTTAGGTTAGGTTAGGTTAGGTTAGGTTAGGTTAGGTTAGGTTAGGTTAGGTTAGGTTAGGTTAGGTTAGGTTAGGTTAGGTTAGGTTAGGTTAGGTTAGGTTAGGTTAGGTTAGGTTAGGTTAGGTTAGGTTAGGTTAGGTTAGGTTAGGTTAGGTTAGGTTAGGTTAGGTTAGGTTAGGTTAGGTTAGGTTAGGTTAGGTTAGGTTAGGTTAGGTTAGGTTAGGTTAGGTTAGGTTAGGTTAGGTTAGGTTAGGTTAGGTTAGGTTAGGTTAGGTTAGGTTAGGTTAGGTTAGGTTAGGTTAGGTTAGGTTAGGTTAGGTTAGGTTAGGTTAGGTTAGGTTAGGTTAGGTTAGGTTAGGTTAGGTTAGGTTAGGTTAGGTTAGGTTAGGTTAGGTTAGGTTAGGTTAGGTTAGGTTAGGTTAGGTTAGGTTAGGTTAGGTTAGGTTAGGTTAGGTTAGGTTAGGTTAGGTTAGGTTAGGTTAGGTTAGGTTAGGTTAGGTTAGGTTAGGTTAGGTTAGGTTAGGTTAGGTTAGGTTAGGTTAGGTTAGGTTAGGTTAGGTTAGGTTAGGTTAGGTTAGGTTAGGTTAGGTTAGGTTAGGTTAGGTTAGGTTAGGTTAGGTTAGGTTAGGTTAGGTTAGGTTAGGTTAGGTTAGGTTAGGTTAGGTTAGGTTAGGTTAGGTTAGGTTAGGTTAGGTTAGGTTAGGTTAGGTTAGGTTAGGTTAGGTTAGGTTAGGTTAGGTTAGGTTAGGTTAGGTTAGGTTAGGTTAGGTTAGGTTAGGTTAGGTTAGGTTAGGTTAGGTTAGGTTAGGTTAGGTTAGGTTAGGTTAGGTTAGGTTAGGTTAGGTTAGGTTAGGTTAGGTTAGGTTAGGTTAGGTTAGGTTAGGTTAGGTTAGGTTAGGTTAGGTTAGGTTAGGTTAGGTTAGGTTAGGTTAGGTTAGGTTAGGTTAGGTTAGGTTAGGTTAGGTTAGGTTAGGTTAGGTTAGGTTAGGTTAGGTTAGGTTAGGTTAGGTTAGGTTAGGTTAGGTTAGGTTAGGTTAGGTTAGGTTAGGTTAGGTTAGGTTAGGTTAGGTTAGGTTAGGTTAGGTTAGGTTAGGTTAGGTTAGGTTAGGTTAGGTTAGGTTAGGTTAGGTTAGGTTAGGTTAGGTTAGGTTAGGTTAGGTTAGGTTAGGTTAGGTTAGGTTAGGTTAGGTTAGGTTAGGTTAGGTTAGGTTAGGTTAGGTTAGGTTAGGTTAGGTTAGGTTAGGTTAGGTTAGGTTAGGTTAGGTTAGGTTAGGTTAGGTTAGGTTAGGTTAGGTTAGGTTAGGTTAGGTTAGGTTAGGTTAGGTTAGGTTAGGTTAGGTTAGGTTAGGTTAGGTTAGGTTAGGTTAGGTTAGGTTAGGTTAGGTTAGGTTAGGTTAGGTTAGGTTAGGTTAGGTTAGGTTAGGTTAGGTTAGGTTAGGTTAGGTTAGGTTAGGTTAGGTTAGGTTAGGTTAGGTTAGGTTAGGTTAGGTTAGGTTAGGTTAGGTTAGGTTAGGTTAGGTTAGGTTAGGTTAGGTTAGGTTAGGTTAGGTTAGGTTAGGTTAGGTTAGGTTAGGTTAGGTTAGGTTAGGTTAGGTTAGGTTAGGTTAGGTTAGGTTAGGTTAGGTTAGGTTAGGTTAGGTTAGGTTAGGTTAGGTTAGGTTAGGTTAGGTTAGGTTAGGTTAGGTTAGGTTAGGTTAGGTTAGGTTAGGTTAGGTTAGGTTAGGTTAGGTTAGGTTAGGTTAGGTTAGGTTAGGTTAGGTTAGGTTAGGTTAGGTTAGGTTAGGTTAGGTTAGGTTAGGTTAGGTTAGGTTAGGTTAGGTTAGGTTAGGTTAGGTTAGGTTAGGTTAGGTTAGGTTAGGTTAGGTTAGGTTAGGTTAGGTTAGGTTAGGTTAGGTTAGGTTAGGTTAGGTTAGGTTAGGTTAGGTTAGGTTAGGTTAGGTTAGGTTAGGTTAGGTTAGGTTAGGTTAGGTTAGGTTAGGTTAGGTTAGGTTAGGTTAGGTTAGGTTAGGTTAGGTTAGGTTAGGTTAGGTTAGGTTAGGTTAGGTTAGGTTAGGTTAGGTTAGGTTAGGTTAGGTTAGGTTAGGTTAGGTTAGGTTAGGTTAGGTTAGGTTAGGTTAGGTTAGGTTAGGTTAGGTTAGGTTAGGTTAGGTTAGGTTAGGTTAGGTTAGGTTAGGTTAGGTTAGGTTAGGTTAGGTTAGGTTAGGTTAGGTTAGGTTAGGTTAGGTTAGGTTAGGTTAGGTTAGGTTAGGTTAGGTTAGGTTAGGTTAGGTTAGGTTAGGTTAGGTTAGGTTAGGTTAGGTTAGGTTAGGTTAGGTTAGGTTAGGTTAGGTTAGGTTAGGTTAGGTTAGGTTAGGTTAGGTTAGGTTAGGTTAGGTTAGGTTAGGTTAGGTTAGGTTAGGTTAGGTTAGGTTAGGTTAGGTTAGGTTAGGTTAGGTTAGGTTAGGTTAGGTTAGGTTAGGTTAGGTTAGGTTAGGTTAGGTTAGGTTAGGTTAGGTTAGGTTAGGTTAGGTTAGGTTAGGTTAGGTTAGGTTAGGTTAGGTTAGGTTAGGTTAGGTTAGGTTAGGTTAGGTTAGGTTAGGTTAGGTTAGGTTAGGTTAGGTTAGGTTAGGTTAGGTTAGGTTAGGTTAGGTTAGGTTAGGTTAGGTTAGGTTAGGTTAGGTTAGGTTAGGTTAGGTTAGGTTAGGTTAGGTTAGGTTAGGTTAGGTTAGGTTAGGTTAGGTTAGGTTAGGTTAGGTTAGGTTAGGTTAGGTTAGGTTAGGTTAGGTTAGGTTAGGTTAGGTTAGGTTAGGTTAGGTTAGGTTAGGTTAGGTTAGGTTAGGTTAGGTTAGGTTAGGTTAGGTTAGGTTAGGTTAGGTTAGGTTAGGTTAGGTTAGGTTAGGTTAGGTTAGGTTAGGTTAGGTTAGGTTAGGTTAGGTTAGGTTAGGTTAGGTTAGGTTAGGTTAGGTTAGGTTAGGTTAGGTTAGGTTAGGTTAGGTTAGGTTAGGTTAGGTTAGGTTAGGTTAGGTTAGGTTAGGTTAGGTTAGGTTAGGTTAGGTTAGGTTAGGTTAGGTTAGGTTAGGTTAGGTTAGGTTAGGTTAGGTTAGGTTAGGTTAGGTTAGGTTAGGTTAGGTTAGGTTAGGTTAGGTTAGGTTAGGTTAGGTTAGGTTAGGTTAGGTTAGGTTAGGTTAGGTTAGGTTAGGTTAGGTTAGGTTAGGTTAGGTTAGGTTAGGTTAGGTTAGGTTAGGTTAGGTTAGGTTAGGTTAGGTTAGGTTAGGTTAGGTTAGGTTAGGTTAGGTTAGGTTAGGTTAGGTTAGGTTAGGTTAGGTTAGGTTAGGTTAGGTTAGGTTAGGTTAGGTTAGGTTAGGTTAGGTTAGGTTAGGTTAGGTTAGGTTAGGTTAGGTTAGGTTAGGTTAGGTTAGGTTAGGTTAGGTTAGGTTAGGTTAGGTTAGGTTAGGTTAGGTTAGGTTAGGTTAGGTTAGGTTAGGTTAGGTTAGGTTAGGTTAGGTTAGGTTAGGTTAGGTTAGGTTAGGTTAGGTTAGGTTAGGTTAGGTTAGGTTAGGTTAGGTTAGGTTAGGTTAGGTTAGGTTAGGTTAGGTTAGGTTGAGGTTGGGTTGGTGCTGAAATTTCTCGAAATTTCCGTATTTTGAATCGCAAATATCTCCGCTTCCAGTTGGTGTTTTTCGGCGTGGCGCACATCGTTTGAAGCCTTTTTCAAGGCTCCTTCGATCTGCACATACCTGTTGTTTTTGTTAATTATCGTTAAGTTGTTATTTGTTGTTTTTGTTTTTTCTGTTAGGAAATTTTTGGATAAAAACCGCGATAAGTCCCGGTTCCCGTAGCCGGATCTTGTCGCGGTCCAAGGCTGAAAGTTGCTTCCCTGGGAGCTCTTTCAGCCAGTCTAAGAATTTTCTTAACATTCCTTGTTGTTAAGTTTTTATCACTGTTTTTGTTGTTAGTTTTTTAAGGAAAATCATTGTTATTGTTAATAACTTCGGTGCTACCGACCGGTTTTCGTCGCGGGTTGTGTTGGAAGAAGCCTCTTCGGAAGCTCTTCCAGCCACCCCAAACCGATTGTCGGTAACCTCTGTTATTTAGTTTTTATTGTTGTTTGTTTTTCTTAGTTTTAAGAAAAATTGTTGTTTTCGACGAATTTGTCGCCGATTTGTTGAGTAGTCCCCCCTCCTATAGGGGTGGACTCACCTACATCCTCAGACATCAGTAGGGCTATAAACTGGCCAATGTCAGATTCTACTGACACCAGTGGGCCCAGCCTAAAAGCGGGCAAGGAAGGCCGGACGCTGTACTCCAGCGTCCTTACCCGTTCGGTGGCGCGCAAGCGGTCCGCCGCCAAGGATGTTTCGGAGGCGTTGTCCTCTTCCAGTAAGTTTTTAGGCCCGGCATCAGGGTCAGAGGAGGGAGAGGAGCTAGCGGAAATTCCCGTTCCGCAGAAATACAAAAAGGGAAACAAGGGTCGTGGTGGCAAGTTACTTGGCCACGACATCGGGATGTCACGTGCGCGCCGTGAGCTGAGAGAGGAGTCCGACTCGGACTCAGCCAAGTCGACAACAACATTTCGGTCGGCCAAGTCTGCGAGCTCTCTGGAGGAGCTCACGCAAAAAGCAGAGGCGAGTGCTTCTGCCATATTGGAGGTTGTTCGCAAGTCGGGCAACCTCAAGGGCACCTCCCAGAAGACCATTAAGGAGGCTACCCACTCCATACTTGGAGTAGTCGGAGCGGTAGCGACGCGCAAGTCGTCTAACGAGGTTAGACGTCTTCGCGCGGACAACAAACGCCTCCGCGGGCAGATAGACGCGCTCATCCAGGAGGTGACGGCGCTGCGAAGGGCCTTTTCCGAAAGGCAATCATTGGAGAGGGCTCCAGCTAATGAGACCGCTGTACCGGCCACGACAGTGGCTAACTCTCAGCCGCTGTCGAGGGCTGAATTCTTGGAGGCCCTGTCGACCTTGCAGACGGAGCTGACGGCCCACGTAGGTGGGGTCGTCAACGCTCATTTGGATAGTTTGGAGGTGGACGGGAGGTTGCTCCCGGCGCGTCAACTTCGCCCCCCCCTTCAGGCGGAGAAGAAGCGGGAGGAGCGAGCAGCAGCCTCCAATAGAGCAACGGGGACAACACTTGCTCCACCGGCGAACCTGCCTCAAAAGGCGAGGCCGGTTAAGGTCGCAAAACCCTCCGCTCAAAAGCCTTCGGAGCCGAAGGCGGGGAGTTCAGCCGAACCGGGCGAGTCCTGGTCGGAGGTGGTCCGGCGCAAGAAGCGCGCCCCCGCCGCTGGACCCATCCCGACTTCCGGGAATAAAAAGGAAAGTGCAAAGCTCCCTAAAGAGCATAAGAGGCTAGCTGTCGTGGTGGCCCTGAAACCCGAGGCGGTTGCTAAGGGCGCCACGTACAACAAAGCCATAACCAAGACAAAGGCCTCAGTCTCGTTGAGTGCTTTAGGAATTGGTGCAGCACAATTCCGCACCGGTGTCACGGGAGCTCGAATTCTAGAGCTCCCCAAAGAGACGACGGCCACACAGGCGGACCAGCTGGCGGCGCAGATTAGCGCCGTCTTGGGCGACGAGGCGAAGGTGACGCGCCCAATCAAATCGGTCGACATCCGGGTCAATGGCTTGGATGACTCGGTGTCGGCCGATGAGCTGCTAGCGGCACTAGTTCTAGCCACGGGTTGCCCCCCCGAGCATTTCAGAGTGGGGAAGGTCCACCCTGGAGCCAGAGGGGTGGGCTCGGCCTTCGCCTCGTGCCCCGTTGAGGCCGCCAGAAAGCTGGCGGCCGGTGGCCGGCTAACCGTCGGATGGAGCTCCGCCTCCATCCAACTGCTGGAGCAGCGCCCCATGCGCTGCTTCAGGTGTATGGGGCTCGGCCACCCGGTGGTCAGGTGCCCATCCAAAAAGGACCGCAGCGGTCTCTGCTACCGCTGCGGACTGGATGGGCACTCCGCCAATGAGTGTGAGGCGGCATATAGGTGCGCCGTCTGCGCGGACGCTGGCCTCCCGGCTAACCACCGAATGGGAGGAATGAATTGTTCCCCACCCGCAGTCCGTGGCCGCCTCACAGCGGCCATTCCCTTGGTGAGAGCGGGGGCCACCCGTAAGTCTGGGGAGGAGCCAATGGACACCGTCAATGTCCAATAGGCCCACTGCTAAGTTCCTCCAGGTTAATATCAACCACTCCGCTGGGGCACAGGATCTACTGTGTCAGTCCATGGTGGAGTGGGAGATACACCTGGCGGTGGTAGCGGAGCCATATACGGTCCCCCATAATGCCAACTGGCTAGGGGACCTGGACGGCTCCGCTGCTATAGCAGTGAGGCCTGGTGGTGGGGCTCCTCCCCTTTCTCTCAGGGAGAGAGGTGCGGGTTTCGTGGCAGCAAACTGGGGGAGAATGGTGGTCGTGTCGACCTACTTCTCCCCAAACCGCAGTCGGGCGGACTTCGAGTTCTTCCTGGCTGCGGTGGAAGGGGTGGTGAGGCGTGCGGCCCCACTCCCAGTTTTGGTGGCGGGAGACCTCAACGCCAAGTCCTCGGCGTGGGGGTCCCCCCGTACGGACGTGAGGGGGGGTATTCTGGAGTCCTGGGCGCTGGGCCTGGGGCTCCAGGTACTCAACCGCGGTACCTCTCCCACGTGCGTACGGTGGCAAGGTACGTCCATTGTGGACGTATCCTTTGCCACTGCCGCCCTTGCTGCCCAAACCCGTAGCTGGCGGGTCGAGGAAGATGTGGAGACCCTGTCGGACCACCTGTATGTCCGATATGAGGTCTCCACGCTGGCCCCCAGCGCGCCACAGCGTCGGGATTCTTCGGCGGGTGCTGCCTTCCCCAGGTGGGCACTCGCCAAGCTCCGCCCTGATGTGGCGGAGGAGGCTGCGATGGTGAGGGAGTGGTCGTCTCTCCCCCCTCACCTCGCAGGTGATCCCGACGGCATGGCAGACCATTTTGCGGACGACCTGCGGGCCGTCTGCAATGCTGCCATGCCGCTGTGGCGCCCTCCTCCCAAATGGAAGAAGGTCTATTGGTGGGCGCAGGAGATAGCTCTCCTGCGCACCACGTGCTTGGCGGCCAGGCGCGCCCTATTACGTTGCCGGAGGAGGCGTACCAGGAGGACGCCTGACGAAGAGGTCCTCCTTCGTCAGGCGTACAGGGAGGCTCACAAGGCCCTGCAGAAGGGAATCTGCAGGGCCAAAGAAGAGGCTCACGAGCGCTTCCTGGCCCTCCTGGACGCCGACCCCTGGGGCCGTCCGTATAGGGTTGTGAGGGGGAAATTCGCGTCAAGCTCCCCCTCTACAGCCAACCTTGGCCCGGAGTTGCTAGAAAAGGTCATGGGGTCCCTGTTTCCGACCCCTGGCCGATTCGAGCCCCCCCGCATGGAGCCTCCGGAACCACTTCCGGAGCTCGAGGTGGAGGGTCCTCCCGTCTCAGATGTGGAGTTTGAGGCGGTGAGGGAGCGACTCCGGGGCAAGAAGACGGCCCCGGGACCAGACGGAGTCCCGGCCAAGGCCCTAGCAATCGCGCTAGGGCCTTTAGAGGAGAGATTCCGGGCGGTCATGGACGCATGCATCGCCCGGAAAAAGTTCCCGGCGAGGTGGAAGGTGGGGCGACTCTGCCTTCTCCGCAAGGAGGGCCGCCCTGCCGACTCGCCGGCGGGGTACCGACCGGTGGTCCTGCTCGACGATTCCGGCAAAGCCATGGAAAGGATTATGGCTCGTCGGATCGTCGAGCATCTGGAAACGGAGGGGCCGAATCTGGACGATCACCAGTTCGGCTTCCGCACCGGTCGGTCCACAGTTGACGCAGTGAGCCTCCTCAAGCGGTGGACTGAGGAGGCCACGGGCAGAGGGGAGGCTGTTGTTGCGGTGTCGCTCGACATCCGCAACGCATTCAACAGCCTCCCCCACGAATGTATCAGGGCGGCACTTCGATTCCACCGAGTGCCGTCCTACCTCTGCGCCCTCGTCAACGACTACCTCTCTGAACGGGTAGTGCTGTACGAGGGCGCAGATGGGAATGTTATGCGCCGGCCAGTGGCGGTCGGCGTACCGCAGGGGGCCGTCCTGGGCCCCCTATTGTGGAATCTGGGATATAATTGGGTCCTGCGAGGCAATCTCCTACCAAAAATGGAGATTGTCTGCTTTGCCGACGACACTCTCGTCGCGGCAAGAGCAAAGACGTGGGAGAAGGCAGAGCGGCTTGCGTCGGTCGGCACCTCGCTGGTCGTCCGGCGCATCCGCCTGCTCGGATTGGAGGTGGCCCTAGACAAAACTAGGGCCATGGGTTTCCATCCCCCACGCCGCAGGATCCCGCCGGGGCTCCGCGTCCGAGTGGAGGGGGTCCGGATTCCGGTCGAGATGCATTTCAAGTATCTCGGCCTAACTCTGGACCCCCGCTGGAACTTTGAGGAGCACTTCAAGCTCCTCGTTCCACGGCTTATTAAGACCGCAGCCGCACTCGGACGGCTCCTCCCTAACCAGGGAGGACCCAATTCGGCGTGCCGTCGGCTTTACCATGGTGTGGTAAGGTCGATGGCACTCTACGGAGCCCCGGTCTGGGCGGAGTGCCTCACTCCCCGCACCCGGGCCCTCTTACGGAGGCCACAGAGGGTCATGGCGACCCGGGCCGTGCGGGCCTATCGCACGGTCAGCCACGGGGCTGCCTGCGTGCTAGCGGGTATGCTGCCGTGGGATGTCGATGCCCTGGTTCTGTCCCAGGTGCATCGGCATCGGGTCGCCGCCAGGGCCCTCGGAGAAAGACCCGTTGCCGAGGACGTGCAACGGGTCCGTGCAGAGGCCCATGAGAGGGCCATCGATGATTGGAGTGAGGCACTAATCAATCCCACCGCCGGTCACCGGACGATCATAGCGATTCGTCCGGTGTTGGAGGACTGGGTGAGGCGCCAAAAAGGCTGCCTCACCTTCCACATGGTGCAGATGATGACCGGACACGGGTGCTTCGGTCATTATCTGCACCGCATAAAAAGGGAGGAGTCGCCGCGGTGCCACCACTGCGGCGACCCCGACGATACGGCCGAGCACACGCTCCAGGTGTGCCCGGCCTGGAGTCCCCAGCGCCGGGAGTTGGAAGTGGCGCTGGGTGGAGCTGATGTCACACTGCCAAACATGGTCGAAGCCATGCTTGGCAGTGTGGCCACTTGGAAAACAGTTGCCGCCTTCTGCGGATATATAATGTCGCAGAAGGAGGCAGCTGAGAGGGAGCGAGAGGAAGAGGCCGGTCTCGCTTCCCTCAGACGTAGGCGGCGGGGCAGGAGAAGGCGGGCATACCAAGCCCGTCTTTGAATGTCCCAGGGGACCTGCGCACATAGCTGGCCAGCTATGTGTGCCTGCACTAGGTCCCACCGTCTGGGGATTGCCTGGGTGTCTCCGGGCAATCCTCCGTTGGCGTTAGCCTAGCCGGTCGGCTAGACTGCCCTGGAGTGGATCGGAGTTTGGTGCCTCGGCAGAACCCGGTTCACTCCGCTCACAGGGCAAGGAGGCACCGGGGAGTTTTAGTGGGTATTCCCAGTGCCGCTATGATCAGGTGCTGGGCGACCCCCACATATCCCTACCGTCTAGCCAGCGGTAGGGAATCTGTAAGCGGATTACTCCTCGTCAAAAAAAAAAAAAAAAAGGTTAGGTTAGGTTAGGTTAGGTTAGGTTAGGTTAGGTTAGGTTAGGTTAGGTTAGGTTAGGTTAGGTTAGGTTAGGTTAGGTTAGGTTAGGTTAGGTTAGGTTAGGTTAGGTTAGGTTAGGTTAGGTTAGGTTAGGTTAGGTTAGGTTAGGTTAGGTTAGGTTAGGTTAGGTTAGGTTAGGTTAGGTTAGGTTAGGTTAGGTTAGGTTAGGTTAGGTTAGGTTAGGTTAGGTTAGGTTAGGTTAGGTTAGGTTAGGTTAGGTTAGGTTAGGTTAGGTTAGGTTAGGTTAGGTTAGGTTAGGTTAGGTTAGGTTAGGTTAGGTTAGGTTAGGTTAGGTTAGGTTAGGTTAGGTTAGGTTAGGTTAGGTTAGGTTAGGTTAGGTTAGGTTAGGTTAGGTTAGGTTAGGTTAGGTTAGGTTAGGTTAGGTTAGGTTAGGTTAGGTTAGGTTAGGTTAGGTTAGGTTAGGTTAGGTTAGGTTAGGTTAGGTTAGGTTAGGTTAGGTTAGGTTAGGTTAGGTTAGGTTAGGTTAGGTTAGGTTAGGTTAGGTTAGGTTAGGTTAGGTTAGGTTAGGTTAGGTTAGGTTAGGTTAGGTTAGGTTAGGTTAGGTTAGGTTAGGTTAGGTTAGGTTAGGTTAGGTTAGGTTAGGTTAGGTTAGGTTAGGTTAGGTTAGGTTAGGTTAGGTTAGGTTAGGTTAGGTTAGGTTAGGTTAGGTTAGGTTAGGTTAGGTTAGGTTAGGTTAGGTTAGGTTAGGTTAGGTTAGGTTAGGTTAGGTTAGGTTAGGTTAGGTTAGGTTAGGTTAGGTTAGGTTAGGTTAGGTTAGGTTAGGTTAGGTTAGGTTAGGTTAGGTTAGGTTAGGTTAGGTTAGGTTAGGTTAGGTTAGGTTAGGTTAGGTTAGGTTAGGTTAGGTTAGGTTAGGTTAGGTTAGGTTAGGTTAGGTTAGGTTAGGTTAGGTTAGGTTAGGTTAGGTTAGGTTAGGTTAGGTTAGGTTAGGTTAGGTTAGGTTAGGTTAGGTTAGGTTAGGTTAGGTTAGGTTAGGTTAGGTTAGGTTAGGTTAGGTTAGGTTAGGTTAGGTTAGGTTAGGTTAGGTTAGGTTAGGTTAGGTTAGGTTAGGTTAGGTTAGGTTAGGTTAGGTTAGGTTAGGTTAGGTTAGGTTAGGTTAGGTTAGGTTAGGTTAGGTTAGGTTAGGTTAGGTTAGGTTAGGTTAGGTTAGGTTAGGTTAGGTTAGGTTAGGTTAGGTTAGGTTAGGTTAGGTTAGGTTAGGTTAGGTTAGGTTAGGTTAGGTTAGGTTAGGTTAGGTTAGGTTAGGTTAGGTTAGGTTAGGTTAGGTTAGGTTAGGTTAGGTTAGGTTAGGTTAGGTTAGGTTAGGTTAGGTTAGGTTAGGTTAGGTTAGGTTAGGTTAGGTTAGGTTAGGTTAGGTTAGGTTAGGTTAGGTTAGGTTAGGTTAGGTTAGGTTAGGTTAGGTTAGGTTAGGTTAGGTTAGGTTAGGTTAGGTTAGGTTAGGTTAGGTTAGGTTAGGTTAGGTTAGGTTAGGTTAGGTTAGGTTAGGTTAGGTTAGGTTAGGTTAGGTTAGGTTAGGTTAGGTTAGGTTAGGTTAGGTTAGGTTAGGTTAGGTTAGGTTAGGTTAGGTTAGGTTAGGTTAGGTTAGGTTAGGTTAGGTTAGGTTAGGTTAGGTTAGGTTAGGTTAGGTTAGGTTAGGTTAGGTTAGGTTAGGTTAGGTTAGGTTAGGTTAGGTTAGGTTAGGTTAGGTTAGGTTAGGTTAGGTTAGGTTAGGTTAGGTTAGGTTAGGTTAGGTTAGGTTAGGTTAGGTTAGGTTAGGTTAGGTTAGGTTAGGTTAGGTTAGGTTAGGTTAGGTTAGGTTAGGTTAGGTTAGGTTAGGTTAGGTTAGGTTAGGTTAGGTTAGGTTAGGTTAGGTTAGGTTAGGTTAGGTTAGGTTAGGTTAGGTTAGGTTAGGTTAGGTTAGGTTAGGTTAGGTTAGGTTAGGTTAGGTTAGGTTAGGTTAGGTTAGGTTAGGTTAGGTTAGGTTAGGTTAGGTTAGGTTAGGTTAGGTTAGGTTAGGTTAGGTTAGGTTAGGTTAGGTTAGGTTAGGTTAGGTTAGGTTAGGTTAGGTTAGGTTAGGTTAGGTTAGGTTAGGTTAGGTTAGGTTAGGTTAGGTTAGGTTAGGTTAGGTTAGGTTAGGTTAGGTTAGGTTAGGTTAGGTTAGGTTAGGTTAGGTTAGGTTAGGTTAGGTTAGGTTAGGTTAGGTTAGGTTAGGTTAGGTTAGGTTAGGTTAGGTTAGGTTAGGTTAGGTTAGGTTAGGTTAGGTTAGGTTAGGTTAGGTTAGGTTAGGTTAGGTTAGGTTAGGTTAGGTTAGGTTAGGTTAGGTTAGGTTAGGTTAGGTTAGGTTAGGTTAGGTTAGGTTAGGTTAGGTTAGGTTAGGTTAGGTTAGGTTAGGTTAGGTTAGGTTAGGTTAGGTTAGGTTAGGTTAGGTTAGGTTAGGTTAGGTTAGGTTAGGTTAGGTTAGGTTAGGTTAGGTTAGGTTAGGTTAGGTTAGGTTAGGTTAGGTTAGGTTAGGTTAGGTTAGGTTAGGTTAGGTTAGGTTAGGTTAGGTTAGGTTAGGTTAGGTTAGGTTAGGTTAGGTTAGGTTAGGTTAGGTTAGGTTAGGTTAGGTTAGGTTAGGTTAGGTTAGGTTAGGTTAGGTTAGGTTAGGTTAGGTTAGGTTAGGTTAGGTTAGGTTAGGTTAGGTTAGGTTAGGTTAGGTTAGGTTAGGTTAGGTTAGGTTAGGTTAGGTTAGGTTAGGTTAGGTTAGGTTAGGTTAGGTTAGGTTAGGTTAGGTTAGGTTAGGTTAGGTTAGGTTAGGTTAGGTTAGGTTAGGTTAGGTTAGGTTAGGTTAGGTTAGGTTAGGTTAGGTTAGGTTAGGTTAG
This sequence comes from Synanthedon tipuliformis, assembly GCA_947623395.1. Taxonomy (NCBI): domain Eukaryota; kingdom Metazoa; phylum Arthropoda; class Insecta; order Lepidoptera; family Sesiidae; genus Synanthedon; species Synanthedon tipuliformis. The sequence goes on along the minus strand of OX392419.1, from coordinate 930 downwards.
GTTAGGTTAGGTTAGGTTAGGTTAGGTTAGGTTAGGTTAGGTTAGGTTAGGTTAGGTTAGGTTAGGTTAGGTTAGGTTAGGTTAGGTTAGGTTAGGTTAGGTTAGGTTAGGTTAGGTTAGGTTAGGTTAGGTTAGGTTAGGTTAGGTTAGGTTAGGTTAGGTTAGGTTAGGTTAGGTTAGGTTAGGTTAGGTTAGGTTAGGTTAGGTTAGGTTAGGTTAGGTTAGGTTAGGTTAGGTTAGGTTAGGTTAGGTTAGGTTAGGTTAGGTTAGGTTAGGTTAGGTTAGGTTAGGTTAGGTTAGGTTAGGTTAGGTTAGGTTAGGTTAGGTTAGGTTAGGTTAGGTTAGGTTAGGTTAGGTTAGGTTAGGTTAGGTTAGGTTAGGTTAGGTTAGGTTAGGTTAGGTTAGGTTAGGTTAGGTTAGGTTAGGTTAGGTTAGGTTAGGTTAGGTTAGGTTAGGTTAGGTTAGGTTAGGTTAGGTTAGGTTAGGTTAGGTTAGGTTAGGTTAGGTTAGGTTAGGTTAGGTTAGGTTAGGTTAGGTTAGGTTAGGTTAGGTTAGGTTAGGTTAGGTTAGGTTAGGTTAGGTTAGGTTAGGTTAGGTTAGGTTAGGTTAGGTTAGGTTAGGTTAGGTTAGGTTAGGTTAGGTTAGGTTAGGTTAGGTTAGGTTAGGTTAGGTTAGGTTAGGTTAGGTTAGGTTAGGTTAGGTTAGGTTAGGTTAGGTTAGGTTAGGTTAGGTTAGGTTAGGTTAGGTTAGGTTAGGTTAGGTTAGGTTAGGTTAGGTTAGGTTAGGTTAGGTTAGGTTAGGTTAGGTTAGGTTAGGTTAGGTTAGGTTAGGTTAGGTTAGGTTAGGTTAGGTTAGGTTAGGTTAGGTTAGGTTAGGTTAGGTTAGGTTAGGTTAGGTTAGGTTAGGTTAGGTTAGGTTAGGTTAGGTTAG